>QVTF01020248.1:65000-79825 GCA_003573665.1 Oxygymnocypris stewartii | reverse complement strand
CAAATTAGACTTTTGTTTCATTTTAATCCATATTTTTATTCAGCAAGGCTGCATTAAATTGATCAAAAGTGACAGTAAAGACATTTATAATGTCCTAAAAGATTTCTATTTCAAATAAATGCTGTTCTTTTGAACTTTTAATTCAACTCATAATTCATTTCCACACAAATATCGTACAGCACAACCGTTTTCAACATTGATGAAAATCAGAAATGTTTTTTTAGCAGTAAATCAGTATATTATTATGATTTCTGAAGATCATGTGACACTGAAGACTGCAGTAATGATGCTGAAAATACAGCGCTGTATCATAGAAATAAATTACATTTTAAAAGATATTCACATAGAAAACCGCTATTTTAAATTGTAATAATATTTCTAAATAATTTTTACTGTGTTTTTGGTCAAACAAATACAGCCTTGGTGACTGTGAGCAGAAGAAACTTGTTCCCAAAATATAAAAAAAATACTCAAACTGAACAGTAGTGCAAATAATTTCCTTTAATAAATGGCACAAGATTTTTATTTTTTTTATTCTTTCCAGTCTATGTAATAATACCCTAAAACCAAATTGTATCCCATTATGACATTTTATAAAAACTTTACTCAGAGGGGGCGGAGCTTAGCGAAGTATCGATTTTGTGCACTAGAAAACACTATAAACGTAACATCTGTGTGCATAAACACCAGCTAGTGTGTAATTCTGCGAAGATAAACAATTGGCTATTTGAGTGATTCAAAGGCTTGGCACCAGGTGGCAGTAGAGAGCACATAGCAGCGACATGACTGACAGGTAGAAAAGGGCAAATCCAGCCAGCTGGGAAGAAGGAGCGGAGTGAAAGGTAGACGGTGCCAGAGAGAGCAAAGCCTCAACCAGCCTAAACACACAAACCAGCTCCCCTTTCAACACGTCACCCGCTGAACACAAACTATCCTGCCCACAGAGCCCAGCCGAGGAGGTAAAGGAGCGTTCAGATAAAACACAAGGAGGGAGGGGTTGATGGTTTTAAACGGGAAGGGAGAGGAGGGAGAGAGAGAAAGAGTTAGTAGTATTGGCGATTTAACTTGAAGGCACTAGAGGAAACTGAAAGAGTTTGAAGCAAATGTGACCCTGGAGCACAAAACTAGTCATAGGGGTCCGTTTTTATCAAATTGTGATTTATACATCATCTAAATGATGAATAAATAATATTTCCATTGATGTATGGTCTGTTATGATTGGACAATATTTGAAAATCTGGAATCTGAGGGTGCAAAAAAATCTAAATATTGAGAAAATCAGCTTTAAAGTTGTTTAAATTAAGTTTTTAGCAATGCATATTACTAAGTTTTGATACTTTTATGATAGGAAATGTACAAATTGTCTTCATAGAACATGATGTTTACTTACTATCCTAATGATTTTTGGCATAAAAGAGAAATGTATAATTTTGACCCATACAATGTATTTTTAGCAATTGCTACAGATATACCCGTGCTGCTTATGACTGCTTTTGTGCTCCAGCGTCACAAATATGAAACAGAAGTTATTTTGGTTTTAAAGAATACCTGAGGAACTCCGATCCTGCGGCAGGCCTCTAGGAAGTTCTCCACATTTCGTCGACACTTGGCCATCGTCAGTTTGGGCTGGAAAGAAAGAAAACATGAAAGCGATGCAATGCTATGCACAGACACAAAAACTCAAGCGAACCCAGAGAGTCTCTCACCACTGCCGGTGAGGGGACATGGATGCTCGGTATGGACCGGGGACGCACATGGTTGGCCAGATGACACAACACGACCCCGTCAGTCAAAGCTGCCCCAAGATCAGTGGGTAAGGACACCTTGAGTCGGCACTCGATGTTCTACAGGGTTGCAAAAGGAGACTTACAGCAGGACAAAATCATTTGTAAAGAAAAATATACACACACTAGCAGTCAAAAGTTTTGAATAGTATATTTCTCAGTTTTGTTTTTAAAGAACACTCTTCTGCTTACCACACCTGCATTTATTTGAGCCAAAATACAGTAAAAGCAGCAATACTGTGAAACTATTTAATATAACTGCTTTCTATTTTAAAATATAATATATTTCTGTGATCAAATCTGTATTTTCAGCATCATAACTCCAGTCTTCAGTGTCACGTGATCTTCAGAAATCATAATAATATGCTGATTTGCTGCTCAAGAAATATTTATTATTATTATTATCAAAACAGTTGAGTACAACTTTTAGGATTCTTTGATAATAGAAAGATCTAAAAATCTGCATTTATCTGAAATAAAAAGCTTTTGTAACATTATACACTTGAAGTCGGTATAATTTTTTTGTGTGGCGGGGGAGGGGGGGGGGTTATAGAAATTAATACTTTTATTTAGCAAGGATGCTTTAAATCTATCAAAAGTGATGAAAAAGACATTTATAATGTTACTAAAGATTTCTATTTCAGATAAATGCTGTTCTTTTGAATTTTCGATTTATCAAAGAAACATGAAAATTCTGCTCAGCTGTTTTTAACATTAATAATAATAATTAAGAATAATTGTCTTTTGAGCAGCATATTAGAATGATTTCTGAAGACCGTGTGAGTAATGAGTAATGATGCTGAAAATACAGCTTTGATCACAGAAATAAATTACATTTTAACATATTTTAAATAGAAGACAGTTATTTTAAATAGTAAAAATATTTCAAAATTTACTGTTTTTGCTGTACTTTGAACCAAATAAATGCAGGCTTGGTAAGCATTAGAGATTTTAAAAAACATTACAAATCTTATTGTCCAAAAACTTTTGACCGGTAGTGTATATTAGTGTTGTCACGATACTGGAATTACTAACTTCGATACGATACCTTGAAAAATATCGATATTCGATACCATTTTCGATACCACGGAGAAAAAAACTGCCATAGCATTAAGGGGGTAATTTTTTTTATTTTATTTAAAGATAAATATAACAAGTCTAGAACATGACAATGAGGTATATTTTACATGAACAAAAATGTCTTGAGGTAGTGCACTTGTTCAAGGTGTGGTGTCTAGTGTAGGTTGTGAGTGTGTTGTTTTTTGTTGCAGGTCGAGTCTCATATTCTTTCTGGTGCTACAAGAAAATGCCAAACTTTAATAAACTTTTTTTTTTCTTTTTAGACCACACTTTTAAAATGAACTGAACTAACTGATCTTAGAACTTAAGTTAATGGTAATAGATATTTGTTAACATTAGTTAACATGAATAAACAATGAAAAATACTTCCAAAACATTTATTAATCTTAGTTAAAAGTTAATTTAAACTAACATTTACTAATACATGTACTAATTAAAATCCAAATTTCTATCTGTTAATTTTTTTTTTCATTGACCAGAGCGAACATGATCTGTTGTATTTTTATTACCTACTGTTATCAAAGATTAAAATATACTGTAGCAAATGCATTGCTCATCGTTCATAAATGCTGGTTAATACATAACATTATTTGATGAACAGATTTTAATGCCGGATTCACATATCACCGCAAACGTGCGTGCATCACACGCGAAAACAATGCTCACTGGATCGACATGAAGACAAATTGCAGAATTTAAGTAATATTTTTTTTTATGAAGTTAAATGAACAAGTTAATTTACATTTGACCACAGTTAAAGTATTTAAAGATTCACACTTAAAGATTCCTCAGTCAGATTATATTAACTTTAATAATTACGGTGAAAAAACGAGACAACACTCATATCAGAAACAATACTAGGCCATCTTGGTTAATGTTTCAGTAATGTTAAAATAAGAATAGTTACCAACCTCTCGAAATTATTTATATAGACCCGGGTGTCTGTCTTTCAGGTGCTTTGCGGTTTGATCGTGCGCACGCGCCCGGACCGAAGTTAACTTCCGGTCTGTGTTTGTATATCGGGCTGGTTAGTGGCGCCGGCTACAAACACAGTTAAAGTGACGAGTAGACTGAAGTTGGGCTCAGGTTGTTGTGCTGTGGGATGTGTTTCACATACATACATTTATTTGTGGCGACCCACCAAAATATCAAAACTTTTCCAAAAGGCTTTGTTGAATAACATGAGCACGTAATGCACGTTTAGAAATTAAAACGAGGCGCGGGTGTTTTTATATCACTGTATTTCTGAAGGAACACTGTCTTTAGAAAATGTTTGATATCATTTTCATTTCATCTTGCATGTTATATGTCTGATAAAGCAGCGTTTGTAAATTCAGTTTACAGTCGTTTCCGGGCGCAAACCTCTAATGTTAACGTTATTTCTCCCGCTTTTAAGCGTCTCCTGCTGGCAGAGAGTGAATTTGCATTTTTAATAAGTCTGTCCAAGTAGTTATTGCTGCATCTCAGTCCATCTGCTGTGTTCTTTATCAACCAAAGCCGGTTGCGGAGGCGCCGCACTCACCATCTTTATATTGACTTCGCTTTTGCTATTTAACCAGAGCGAATGAGACGAGACACGTGACAGGCACTGCGGTCACGTGTGGTGTTTGTCAACGCGCCTTTGGAGAGAAGTGAAAGTGACAGCTGGGCTAGGATCGGAGTATCGATACTTCGGGAAATTAGTATTGGTACCGTTCAGATATTTCAGTATCGATATTTATCGAAATATCGATATTTTTGACAACACTAGTGTATATGCATGTATGTATAATCAATAAATAAATAATACATGATGTAAAAGCAGTTTGTTTGCCGCACCCTTCTCAGCTGCTCTATCAGTATTGCCTCCTCTCCCGTAGGGGCGGGACTCTGTGTGGGCGTGGCTTCCACTGGCCCCGCCTTCTGTGTGCCGGATTCATCTGCAAAACAGTCACACATGCCTTTAGGAGCACATTATATTTAATTATATGAAGAAGCAGCAATCAGGAGCCATGATTGACATGCCTGTAATAGAGTACAACAGTGACGGCTCACTTTGGAGCGTTATTTATTTTAGTATTATTTATACATATATATATATATATATACACACACACACACACACACTTTTTCAGTTTTCAATTTAATTTAAGTTTTAGTAATTTTGTGCGCTTTTGCCATTTTTATTTCTGTATGTAATTTATTTTTATTTTAGTTTTAGTCATTTTTAGCACTTGAACTTTTTATGTTTTTCATCTAATATTGATATTTTATTTATTTGAGATGTATTTCAATTAAATCTAATATTTATATTTAATTTCTAATTTATGTCAATTAACAATTACTACAAAATAACTAACAAATAATTAAATGTACAATAACAACACTGCCTCTTTTTCAGTGACTTGGGTTCCTGAAGCATTTTCTTTATAAGCATGAAATTGTTTAATTAAGAGTTTAAGACAAACGAACGAGTTCCAAGGTGAATCACATCATCATCACAACAGAGATTCAAAGCAAAGCGCATGAAAATAAATGTTAAGAAGGCGACAGTGCAACATTTTGTACTTCAATTCTTCCCTGGGGTTTAGGAAACAGCAATACATTAACATTCATATTATTCCTACAAGTAACTGATAAAATGCAATACTTCTGAAGTATTACAAAATATTAAAATATATGCTGACACTGATTCAAGCACTTCATTTGATCATAATCTTGAAGTGGGCAGTTAGTTAGTGTTTTTTTTATTTTTATTAAACTGTAATTTTATAATAAATATGATCCAGAAAAAAATATATAAATAGTGCAGTTTGCACAATGCATATGCACTATATTGTCAAAAGTATTGGCACCCCTTCTAATGACAGGTTTGACTACTTTAATCATTTCAATGAGTACAAATCTTAATGTTTCAGCATATAATGATATTCTAGGGAATCTAATTGTATAGCAACAGTTTGTACAGAACCCTTTTCTATTCTAACATGACAGTGTCTCTGTGTATAAGACAAGAATCAAAGAGAAATGATGATTCAGTCAGTGTGGAAGAACTTGACTGGTCTAATCCCAGCTGAACACCTCTGGTGTGACTTTAAATGAGCCACAAACTCATCACTAAACACTAATGACTTGTACATGCACTATATGGACAAAAGTATTGGCACCCCTTCTTTATTTATTAAATTTGTACTCATGGAAATGACTAAAGTAGTCAAACCTTACATTAGAAGGGGTGCCAATACTTTTGACAATATAGTGCATATAAGTGTGCATCATTGGTTTATTCATGACATCATGAAAGCTGCGTCAGATAAACAAACCTTTTCTCTTCTCCTCTCGCTGACCGAGGCGGAACAGGTAACTCTCGGGTCTCTGGCTGGAGCCGCGGGATGGGGACGAGGGGGATTGGAGGGCTGCGGGACCAGCAGAGAGACACAATCGGACGTGGGGCAAAGAATTAAATAACCAAACAGAAGGAAAGAGTCTGATTTAAACAAACACATACCGGTGGGTGACAGCGAGCCATAATCTTCACCTTGCTACAGAAGGAAAGAGAAAAAATGAATAACGAACAGTGTATCTGTGGCATGCGCTTCAAGTGAACTCTAGGCATGGATCTTAGAAAGACGGATATTTCTTGGCAGTTTTTTGTGAGATTCGCTCTCATTTTTACATTATGTTTATGATGTGAGAACTTCCAAACATGCACATGCATCAGCTGTAATCTTACACCATGTCTTAAACAGGCATGACGTAACAGCTTTCAGCATTAAAACACTGCTCACAAAATCACAAAATATTTGATGTTTATTACAGTGAAACGCTGTATTAACACCATCAGATTTAAGACTTTTTTGTCATATAAACACATGACTAAAACAAGAACCAAGGAGCCAAAAACTAAAAGTATTGTGTTACAATTGTGGCTGGTTAGGATTAAACTCATTCTGTACTGCATTCTGCCTCGTTAGATCTGAATGCAACAGCAGTATCTTTGTGTGGTGAATTTATATCCACAATATGCTAATTTGCAGCTATAGAAATAAAGTGATGGAGGCAGATCATCTCCAGGCTCTTGCGGTTCAGTACCTGCGGCGTACAGGAGGAGGCGATGGATAAAGTGAGAGACACACAGCCATCCAGCGGCACAGCAGAGAGAGACTAGCCAGCCAGAGCAATGCAGAGAGGGAACGAGGGGAAATAAAGGAGCGACGTTAGGAAATAAACAGCGGGTTTGAGAAAGTGTTAGACAGAGTTTTGGAAGAATCGAAGAGTAAAAGATTTTAAAGTTTATTACTGAAAATGTTGCATGAAAAAAGCTAAAACAAATGTTAAATGTTTTCTTTTAGGGGTCATAATCAGCTTTAAATCAAAAATACATTTTAAAATAATGATGATGATTGTTAAAATTTACATAAATAATCAGGAAACATGCATAAGATTATTTGCATTTATAGAAACAAAGTGATGGAGGTGGAGCATCTCCAGGCTACAAACAAACAAATACAAATGAAATAAACAAATAACAATTATTTAAATTTACAAGCCTGACATCATTTTTGTGATCATCTACAGGTTACAAACAAACAAATAAACGATTAGTATTATTTAATTTACCAGCTTTTTAACATTTTTGAGAATTAAATTGTCAAATAATATAAAAAAATCCATAATAAGCTTATTTGCATCTACAAACAACAGAGTGATGGAGGCAGATCATCTCGTTTTAACAAAAAACAAATAAATCAAATGAACCCAGCAGTGTATGGTACATCCGCATTTAGACAGCTAGTAAACGTGTCTGTGTCTTTCACCTGTTTGTGAGGGTCTGGCCTCTTCTTTATAGTGTTGGTATCTGTGTCTATCTCAAATATCAGTAGAGGCTCAAACTCACTCTGACACAGAAACAACATGACAGAGAGAGAGAGAGAGAGAGAGAGAGAGAGAGAAGAGAGCAGATGAGATAGGAGTATAGAGAGAGAGAGAGAGAGAGAGAGAGATGACAGAGAGAGAAAGGAAAAGCGACAGGAGAGACAGGAAGACAGGGAGAGAATAGAGCTGAAGGAGAGAGAGAGTAGAGATAAGAGATAAAGAGAGGAGAGAGAGAGATATAGATATAGGAGAGAGAGAGATAGATGAGAGAGAGAGGAGAAGAAGATGAGAGAGAGTATAGAGATATATATAAGACTAGAGAAGAGAGAGAAAGAGAGAAAGAGAGAGAAAGAGAGGAAGGGAAGCAGAAAGAAGCAGGGCAGGCGTGTTAAAGATGCTCGCCGGGAAAAGCAGATCTAATATTAAAGATGCACTCAGCAAGTTTTAATAGTAATTAGACAGTCATAACTATCAATTACAAGATAAGGCTGGTCATATCTTAAAGGGATAGTTCACCCAAAAACATAAATTCTATGTTTTTCTGCAGGGCATCCAAGATGTAGGTGACTTTGTTTCTTCAGTAGAACACAAGCAGATTTTTTACTCAGTCTGTCAGTCATATTATGGAAGTGAATGGGCTCCACGGCTTTGAGAGAGAAAAAAACACACACAGACTAAACCAAATTAAACCCTGCGGCTTGTGATGATACATTGAGGTCTAAAGACACGAAACGATCGGTCTGTGCAAGAAACTGAACCGTATTTATACCGTTTTTTTTTTACCTCTGATCCGCCGCCCGGTGCAACTGTCCTGAGCGCGTTCACACAACAACGCTTCTTCTTCTTGCTTTACGGTAGATTACAGACTTATAAGTGCATGGACCATTGACACTCCTAAGTGAGATTGTAGATAGTGTCAATGGTCCATTTGAGAGATAGGTGGCGGTAATGCACTTATAAGTCTGCTATCTGCCATAAAGCAAGAAGAAGAAGACGCGTCAGGTGTCAGCTGTTGTGTGAACGCGCTCGGGACAGTTGCACCGGGCGGCGGATCAGAGATAAACAACGATATAAATACGGTTCAGTTTCTTGCACAGACCGATCGTTTCATGTCTATAGAGCTCAATGTATCGTCACAAGCCGCAGGGTTTAATTTGATTTAGTCTGTGTGTGATTTTTTCTCTCTCAAAGCCGTGGAGTCCATTCACTTCCATTATATGACTGACAGACTGAGTTTGTGTTTGTGTTCTACTGAAGAAACATAGTCACCTACATCTTGGATGCCCTGCAGGTAAGCAGATACACATCAAATGTTCATTTTTGGGTGAACTATCCCTTTACCAAAACAGCTTTTTCTTGCCACTAGAGTCTTGTTAGTGGACACCATTTAAAGCATGTGTCAAAAGAACTATTAAATAACTTTTTAATTACTGAGTGCAACTTTAAAGGATGTTAACAGCTTAAACAGATCAGAAAAGCAGTTTCGGTTAGAAATAACCTTAAATCATGTCAATACATTATACAAAGTTATAAAGATTAATAGTGACATCTGTTAAGGGACGTGAACACACAAGAGAAATGAGATGCAAGGGATAACGCATGATCCGAGCTGATTGGCTCTTACCATGAAGAGGGAGGAGTCATCGGTGTGAGTGGACCGTCTGGAGGGGTACAGACTCTGGGGTGGGACAGTATCATATGACTACAGCGCCACACACTCACATTCACACACAGCAGGATGAAGTGATGGACAGGGAAGAAGTGACTGAGCAAATGTGAAGCAGACACTCACCTCACTGTCTGTCGGACTGAGCTTCGTAGGGCTCGGAGACGACTTGTGCTGAAAACGGAAAGACAAAAAAATGTCCAATCTCTAGAAACATCACCGGACACATATGGAGAGAGTTTCAGATACTAAAGATCACTTTTCACCCTTCAGGACATCTCGATGTATTATTGCGGTACCTTTCGTTATGCTAATATAGTGTGTGAACTACAGGGAACGCTACTTTGGAAAAAGGTTTCAGATTGCAAGTCACCCTATTTAAAATGTAATTTAGTGTAATTATTTCAATTACATTATTAAAGTAATGTACCTGATTACTTTTCTAATGTTTTCAACTGCTAATCACATTTAACCAAGTAAACCAGGCAGGGTTAACCTTACAGTAGCACTCAACACTGACTACTGTCACTTTCGAAATCCTTCATCGCTTGAATTAAGATTATAATAATTTAACTTTAAAGCACAGCCACCAGAAAATAAGACCTTTTACTCTGAGATCATTCTGAGGTTAAATACAGATTTAAATAATTAATCAAATTAAAGCACATACATAAACCCGTTATCAAATAAAACAGAAGATATTTTGAATAATGTTGGTAAGCAGTTGACGGCAGCCATTGACTTCCATTGCAATTTTTCCCATTCTATAGAAGTCAATGGGTGCCGTCAACTGTTCGGTTACCAACATTCTCCAAAATATCTTATTTTGTGTTCCACAGAAGAAAGAAACTCATAAGCTTGGAAAAACTTGATGAATAATTGATGAATCTTCCTCATCAGTAATACCTACTTTTTAATTGTTTTTAAATGTCATGAAAAAGCATTTGCTAACAAATGGCGAAATACGACTACAAAGGTTGCTGGGGACATTAAACATCATCACACCGAATAGTTAAACTCATACCTGCGACTTGCTTTTACAGCCTCATTGTGTTTCTAATCATGCTCTAAGAGTTTGCAGCACTTTATTTGGCTAATGTTTGAGTGTGTGTACCTTGACGCAATTCATAACAGCGTCTCTTTGCACGGATCTTGTTTTCTGTCTCTCCTCCTCGTACCGGATAGCCGCCAGCTGAGCTTCCCGTCTCACTCTCTCCACACCCCCACCAGAACCTGACGCCACACCAGCGGAGCGCTGACACACACACAACCAGAGTAAATTCAGAGTAAATTTCATTAACTGCATAATGAGATGTGAATGTACAGAGACTCTCACCTGGTTGTGAGCGTATGAAGATGTGACCGCTGTATCTGACCCTCCACTAGAAAGACAAAAACTGTTAGTGAAAACACCGATATTTTACTTCTCTGTTTGATTTTTTGCAGCCCAGCACTGATGGTTCACATAGGCACCAGAGCTTGTGAGCGGAGCAGGGAGCTCGCTCAATTCGCTCAGCGCCGCTCGCTCAACCCAAAATGCCCCTTTGGTAATTTGCTAGTTCGAGAATCTGTGGAATAGGCTAAGCCAAGTTTGTCTAAGCTAATGTTTCGAAAACCAAATTGTAAAATCCTGTGAAGATTGAAAGGCGGTTTATTAGACCGCATTTCCCCGCAGTTTTGGTCTATTTTAAATTTTAGAAAGTGTGTTTATTTTATTTATAACAACAAAATAATTAATTGGTAAGTGTATTTCATCTTGTGTGTGCTTTTATGAGCCTGATAAGCAAGGTGTATTTTGTGAAATTCTATATCTGCATTTCATCTTGTGTGCGTGTTTTGAACAACTGAAGCTGTGCTTTAATGTAAAAGTATACTTTTTCAGTTATTTAATTTTTTTATGAAAGTTTGCCAAGTGGCTTCAAAAACAAGTCACGTTTTTTAAATACAAAATTTTGTATTTAATACATTTAAATTAATAATGTAACCCTGAAACAACTGTTACTTATCAGACTACTGCTTTAATTGAGACATTTATTCAATAATTTCATTATAAACAGGGGGGAAAAAATAGGCCTACTGGAGACGTTTAATGTGAGAGCGTGATCTGAGCGGGATTTGGTTTACTGGGGAGCGTGAGCGGATCATTAGCGGATCATGCTCTGATCGGCACCCGTTGTAATAGTTGGCGTTCTTCTTCAGAAGTCTATGGTGGCCCAAAACTGCTTGCGGGATAATTTTGTATAATTTATCATGTGACAAATAAAGAAACCTTGGGAAAGTTATCAAATTTGGCGCACTGATCTAAAACAGTCTCGACATTAGCCATAGCAAGTTTGAAATCTCTAACTAAAACCCTCTAGAGCCACCAATAGTCCAAATTTGCTCTAATGTTTATGCTAATAACTATTGAACCATAAAGTTTAGCAAAAAAATAAATTATTCTGATCCCTTAGCTCGGGCGGATTCATATGGACGCAAAAATTTTAACTTCTAGATTTGTTGCAATTTTAATAATTCGAAAAAAACCTACTTTTCGAACTCATCCAAGACGGATTGTCTTCACTAAAATTGGCTCAGATCATCTTTAGATTATGCTGGCAGAAAGTTATGGAATTTATGATTAGTCAAACCGTTCTTGAATAATGTGTTAACGAATTTGACAAAGAGTACGGCAAAATGGACTTGAGACTATATCTCCGCAACGGTTTAGTATATTGGGACCAAACTTGGTGTGTGTTATAACAACCATGACCTGAGGTAGCCTGCACAGTTTCGACACACCGCCACCTAGTGGTCTGGGGATATGAAAAAATTTGCTATTTTTGCTTAGAATTTCTGAACTGTTTGGCTCCCAAACAAAATTTTAATTACAAGACTGGTCTCTTTAGATTCAGTGTCATAAAATACCAAATTTCCCCATGTCAACAATTATAATTGTTTGTCATAAAATGCTATATTTTAGACTCATTGGCATATAACATAACCTGGAACTCAAAAGGTTTTGTGGTGGTGCCACCTTGTGGTTATTCATTATAATGAAATTTAAAAACATTCTAATAGCTTTGGAATAGTTTTGCCTATTATAATTCTACTAGTCTTGATATATTCCTTGCATCATGCTGAGAACATTTATACCAATTATGCCATAATCAGCATAACTTTGTGTCAGCCATTTCGATTTACGTTGAAAATCTACTTTTTCAAACTTCTCCTAGAACGCTGGTCCAATTTTCATAAAATTCAACCCAAATCATCCTCAGACCAATTCAGCAAAAAGTTATGAATTGCGTGCTGATTGGCGAAACGGTTTCTGTTTACCGCATTAAGAAATTTGATGGCATGGTGCCAAACTGCATCTGATGCTGTATCCCTGCAAAGCTTTGACATATTGACACCAAACTTTACGTGTGTCATTGTCACCTAACACTGACAACACCACATCAATTTGACAACAGTGTCATCTATTGGTAAACCGATAAATCATATTACTAATTATTTTTCAGCTAGTCAAAGCAGACGGGAATCAGAGATGAAAAACAAGATCATTACTCTTCATGGTGCTAATGTATATCATTGTAGTTATTGTGAAAGTTAAATTAGTTCAGTACTGGTTATGTAAGGAGGTTTGGCGTCTTGGATCATCCGTTCTTAAGTCTCTGGATAAGTTGGTCTTCACGGGTGAACCCTAGAAACAAAAAATGTAATCATTATCCCCGTTTTAACGACAAAATCCAACTGGTGTTGACTAGAACTGATGTGATCAGCTATTAGTCAGTAATGCGCACCTCTCTGGTGATTCGTCTTTCAATGTAGGCCATGAACTGTGAGCTGAGGCTGACAGGCTCCGCCCCTTTACGGCTCCGCCCATCCTCGTCATCCCCCGTACAGCTGTCAATGAAGTCTATCTGTTCAAGCTCTGTTTCCACTTTAGAAGGAGACGACAAGGTGATTTAGAATTAAAATCCTGTAGAGTCTGAACTATAGTGATTCATAAGGGTAGATGTCATCTCACATGTGCCATTGGTTACATGAGACGCCATCCGATGATCTTCACGTTCTCGATCTCGTCTCTGTCTTTGCTCTCTGGTGATTTCCGCCACTCTTAACGGCAGGTCTGATAACTCGTCTGACGGCTTTAAGAAAGGATAGATGGGGAAAAGGCAATGAAACGAGTGATACATTATGGAGAATAGCAGCTGGAT
Source organism: Oxygymnocypris stewartii (assembly GCA_003573665.1). Classification (NCBI taxonomy): domain Eukaryota; kingdom Metazoa; phylum Chordata; class Actinopteri; order Cypriniformes; family Cyprinidae; genus Oxygymnocypris; species Oxygymnocypris stewartii. The sequence goes on along the minus strand of QVTF01020248.1, from coordinate 66,239 downwards.
AGAGTGGATTCCTGATTGAGTGATCAGAATAGCACTTGCCTCGTTTCCAGACCACCTCTTGTCTCCGCTGTCCACACTGTTAAAGCCAGAGTCCAGCGCTCCGTACAGCCGGCCAGAATACAAATCCTCTACACTGAGAGACAGACAGACCAGAGAGAGCGACATCAAATCATCTGAGGTTTCACACACAGAAATAGTCTGAAATGACTTTCTAACACCCATATCATGCTACAAGAGATGAAAGTAAAATGTCTTTTTGATTTTCCAGTGTCTAGATATGGCTTGGCTCCTATGCCTCCTCCAATGTAAGTATGTGGTATTGTCTCCCATTAATTATTTTATTATAAATGTAATTTTATTTTACTTTACCTCAAGTCTTTGATTTTCTGCTCTCAAGTCTGTGCAGTTTTTTCAACTTTTATTTTATTTTTATTGTATGTTATTAGCTCAAATCTTTGATTTTCTGCTCTCAAGTTGATTTCTTAACACATTTATTTAATTTTGCTTTTTATTTTGTATTTTATTTTATTTCATTAATACATATATATAAATACATAAATATAAATAAAAAAAATTGCAACCACAAATAACCTGATTAATCAGAAAAGTAACAGCAACATTTTAGGTGGTATAATTTTCTAAACACTTAAAATATCCTTCTTAAGATGGTGATTTTACCACAAACATCTTGAGAACCACTGTGGCTCCTTGTATACAAGATCCTCAAATAAGTTTTGGTCAAGTTTCCTGAGAAGTTTGATCTCTACGTCATCTCATCTGCCGTCATCCGGTTCAGCTGCAATCTCTCTGTACCTTCATTCAAATCAATCCGAGCTTTCGTTCTGTCGGTGTCTTTTCCTCTCCCTCCCTTCTTATCTGCAGAATCGCCCTGATTTGCGTGTCCTCTGAGAGATACGGCCGATAAACACTGGCTCAAATGAATGTGGGTGCGAGAGTGAAAGACAAGGAGGAGTTTATGCTCAGAAAAGCCAGTGAAATGAAGCCAGTTCTTACCAGGATCCGAAAGGCAGTGGTCTTCTGTCGTAGTCTGGAAGGTCTGATGCTGCTTTACATGCCTCCATGTTCAGATATTTAAATATGTGGATCTTTCCCTTTATACAGATCTGGAAACAATTGAAAAACACACCAATAAACATAATTCTCAGAGGTGCTCCTTATTTTTAAACAGTTCTAAAAACAGTTCATAAAGTGACGTTTTTCTTAGATTAACACAGGAAT
>QVTF01020248.1:0-60000 GCA_003573665.1 Oxygymnocypris stewartii | reverse complement strand
GTTTCAGATGAGCACAAGCAGCTTCTGGGTCTTTCCGAGTCATATTTTCCGAGTCATATTTTCAAACACTCATGCAAACCTATTGGAAACACCCACTAAACAAGCAAAGTGGGATCAGATTGTATCAGGCCTAGACGGGATCCAAAACACTCGTCCTTAACAGTCTCTGATCCTTATGATGATCTGTTTATGAACCATACTGCAGTTCTGAAAACAAACAACATTATGCAACATCAGAAGAGCCGAGACTGAGTTTGTGCATCTCTTCTCGGTTTTGGTTTATATTTCCTCTATGACTCGTGGCCTCGGTCAAATATAGACAGTAATATCCAGATGACTTCACTTCCTCCATGCTTGTACATAACAGTCATCAGTTCTGGCCTCGAGGCGAGACAACAGCAGACAGACTCACTGCAATAATCTTCAATCCTCCTTCTAGATCAAATATCTCTCTCATAAGCTAAAATATAGTTACTAATTCTGCCGGTCCTGTAGATTTGCTTTATACAATATTAAGAAGATCAGGCCGTTTCTCTGGGAACATGCAACACAACTCCTTGTTCAGGCTCTTGTTCTGTCCAGACTTGACTATTGCAATGCTCTCTTGGCAGGTCTTCCAGCCAGTTCCTCTACAATTAATCCAAAACGCTGCTGCAAGATTAATCTTTAATGAGCCGAAAATAACGCACGTCACACGTCTGTTCATCATTTTGCACTGGCTACCAATAGCTGCTCAATGCATTAAACTCAAGGCATTAATGTTTGCCTACAGAACCACCTCTGGCTCTGCACTCCTTTACCTAAATTCATTACTTCAGACTTATATGTCCTCTAGAAGCTTGCGTTCTGCAAGTGAACGACGCATTACTGTACCATCCCAAAGAGACACAAAATCACTTTCACAGACTTTTACATTAACTGTTCCCATCTGGTGGAATGACCTGAACTCAATCCCAGCAGCTGAGTCCTTACCATCTTCAAGAAACGGCTAAAAACACATCTTTATTTGACCCTCGAACTCTAGCACGCTCTATTCTCATTTTATTATAAAAAAAAACACAACAATTTGACCACCCAGAAGCATTCTGAAAACATTTTGTAAAACTTAAAGTAAACGTATTTAGTGTATTGTGTGATTATTCTCAACAAAAGTTGTAATAATTGTTGTAGTTGTATTACGTATACAGTAATATATTCAGCTAAACCGAACTTATATTTTGACAGGTTGCCATGAGGACCTTTTAAGTTTCTGTAGCCTATGTATATATGATATGACGATCGTTTTACTCAAATGAAACGGTCAAATGCTCATGAAGTGACTCTCCGAGCAGTTCTGGGGATGTTGTTCATGTATTTATGTCCTCATTTAGTGAGACGGCAGATGCTGAAAACACCGCATCACACGCTCTGAATTAAATGAAACCGCACGTCTGTGTCATTCATTAACAGAGATGCAGAACATGCAGGATTCATATTTAAATAGTGTTTTTGCAGCTTAATATTTATAGATACTAGTCCATAGCGCGAGTCGATTTAAGTGTACTGACCTACTTTTGATTAATTCATCCAAACTTCCGTGACATTGACATTCCGTGACATTCCGCGTTATACGGTAAATTCCATTATATGACTGCATTCCGCGATTCCGCCCGCATTTTCCGCATCGCGGACATCATAGTGGATTGTGATTTATTGCGACGTCTGCTGCTGCTGCTTTACCTTTGAGAGACAACTGATGCGTGATCACTGACGCAGCTCCAGTTAGCAAGTGCTTTCGGTGTGAGACTGCCTTCAGTTTTCCGCGTTGATTGGTCGGACTCGTGACTCTCTACATATCAGATGAGCGGTGGGCGGAGATTGCTCTAGGCCACAGAGTGTTGAGCTCAGACAGGCTGCATCAGCCAAATAGCGCATTTAAACATTAAATACATGTATTATTTATTCACCAATAAATAATGTCACCTGTAAATAGTATGTTTGTTTGCATAATAAAAAATATATATATAAAAAAAAATAATTATTACAAAAAAAAAAATTATCGGCAAATCTGTTTTGAAAATGGCCGATATCGATAATCGTAAAAATGCTTAATATCGGCGCCGATAATCGGCCAGGCCGATAATCGGTCGACCCCTACTTCAGACTTATATGCCCTCTAGAAGCTTGCGTTCTGCAAGTGAACGACGCATTACTGTACCATCTCAAAGAGACACAAAATCACTTTCACATACTTTTACATTAACTGTTCCCATCTGGTGACCTGCCCAACTCAATCCCAGCAGCTGAGTCCTTACCATCTTCAAGAAACGGCTAAAAACACACCTCTCCCATCTTTATTTGACCCTCTAACTCTAGCATGCTCTATTCTAATTTTATTATAAAAACACACACACATTTGACCCTCTATCAATTGCATATTTAATCTGTAACTGCTAACCTTTCTTGTAAAACTAACACTAAGTTTCTTTTTTCTATAGACTCGTTTTCTTAAAAAAAACAAAGAAAACTTTACACGTGTACTGCGTTCGGCTAACCAGGACTTGTAATAGCACTTGCACGTTGTTGCTATTTTGTTGGTTTTGATTGCTTCTATAATATCTTCAATTGTAAGTCGCTTTTGATAAAAGCATCTGCTAAATGACTAAATAAAAATAAAATAAAAAATAAGCCTTTTCAATAAAACACACTTTAAAATAACACCAAATACAAGCCATATATTTATAGTCTAAAATAAAATAATCCTATTTTTTTCTATTCAGAACAACAATCATTTTGAAACAGCTACACATGCAAAGCAGACTCAAAATGTTTAATACTGGAAGTAAAATACAATTAAAACCCTAAACCGTTATTGCGCATATATATATATATACACACACATACACGCATGCATCCATAAAAGTTGAAGCAGTTTAATATTCTCTGTCACAACAATGTTGAACTAAACTGGTCTAATAACTTGATATGCAGGAAACGTACAGGCCAAGTACAAAATATAATCAATAATTAGTCATATAATTAGTGTTATTTCATGTTATATAAGCGATGCATATCATGAATATTCAATATATCACCCAGCCCAGAATAAACCTACACTAAACTAAATTAACAAGGCCACAAAATTGAACAGTTCCAAATTTCATGAACAATGCACTAAATAAACACCTGTAAGTTTAACACAGTATAACAATACAATTTCTATCTTTTGTAGTTGCACTTTCCTGTCATGGACACATCAAGTCACCAGGCGAAACAACAGACAATAATGCACAAAACCTCCTCCTGCAAAATGAAGACAAGCTCATTCTTCTTTCTGAGAGCAGAAGACACGCAGTGTGTGTTTAAATGCTCATCATGTTGCAACCAAGAGGTCTTCTGCGGTGAACTTGGCATGCCTGCTTATATAAGGCCAAGAGCTTCTGTTCAAAACAAAGCATGGCGTGGGAAAGTGTGTAATTGCAATGCCTCTGACTTATCGCAAGTAAACTGACATGACCACAGTCCACAGCACTCTGAGAGAGGTAACGTTTCCCAAACAACCCACGCAAAGCGAGAGCATTTCAGCAACAAAATACAACAAGAAAGAAAAACCAAACGCCATTCAATGCTGTGACATTACTGACACATTAATATTTAGCACAATTTATTCCCACGCTGTCATTGCAGTAACACACTAAAAAAAGTGTTTAAGGTATTTAGTTCATGTAACAATGACAATATTGAGAATTACAAATTACAATGGAATATTTACATGCAATATGTGCAAGAGGAAAGAAAGAAGGAAAGAAAGAAGAAAGAACGAAAGAAACGAAAGAACGCAAGAACGAAAGAAAGAAAGAACGAACGAACGAACGAACGAAAGAAGAATGAACGAAAGAAAGAAAGAACGAACGAACTAAAGAAAGAAGAACGAACGAAAGAAAGAAAGCAAGAACGAACGAAAGAACGAAAGAAGGAAGGAAGAAAGAAAGAAGGAAGGAACGAAAGAACGCAAGAACGAACGAAAGAACGAAAGCAAGAACGAACGAACGAAGGAAAGAAAGAAGAAAGAAATAAGAACGAAAGAAAGAAAGAAAGCAAGAACGAATGAACGAAATCAAGAAAGAACGAACGAAAGAAAGAATGAAAGAACGAAGAACGAAGAAAGAAAGAACGAACGAACGAACGAAAAGCAAGAACGAACGAATGAATGAAAGAAAGCAAGAACGAAGGAAGGAACGAACGAACGAACGAACGAACAAAGGAATGAACGAACGAACGAACGAAGGAACGAAGGAAAGAAAGAAAGAAAGAAGGAACAAAGGAACGAAAGAAAGAAGGAACAAAGGAACGAAAGAAAGAACGAAAGAAAGAAAGAAAGAACGAACGAACGAACGAACGAACTTTAGAAAAGAATTTTAGAAAGATTTTTTAGAAAATAATTTTAGAAAGAAAGAAAGAAAGAAAGAAAGAAAGAAGAAAGAAAGAAAGAAAGAAAGAAAGAAAGAAAGAAAGAAAGAAAGAACGAAAGAAAGAAAGAAGGAAAGAAAGAAAGAAGGAACGAAAGAAAGAAAGAAAGAAACGAAAGAAAGAACGAAGGAACGAAGAAAGAAAGAAGAAAGAAAGAAAGAAAGAAAGAAAGAAAGAAGAAAGAAAAAGCTGTTTTAATAAATGAATGTCCTATAATTAAATAACCAACAAATAACTAAATCAATATCCAATAAATAAATAACCAACTAACAAATATATAATTAAATAACTATATTATACTAAATATAGTATAAATATTATATTATATTAAATTAACTAAAATATACACAAGAGTCCTTTAGGAGTTGAAACCATCACAATAAAATAATCAATAAAATACAGAATATTTGCTAAAAGTGCTAATTAACCAGAATAGTCAAATAACTCTATTATCAATAGAACTGAGTCTAAAATTCACAACCAAACCTCCATCGACCTGCCAAGATCAAATATTTACTTCCATCATCTTCATCTTCATCATCATCATCATCAAAACATCATCAACTAACTGACAAGACAACAACAGCTGCCACTAAACACAGCACACGTCTAAATATGAGTGAGTGAATGAAACAGTCAGCGGGGACAATAGCGCTGGTGTCGTTGAATTGACAGCGGACCGCTGGTCCAGAAGGCCTTGCCATCGCTTTCGAGGAAGGACACCTGTTCTGAGGGAAGACAGCGTTCCTCAGCAGGAGACCCGGTTCACAGGTCACCGCAGCCAAAGCAATCAGACGAGGAAATATGAGATCAAATATCACGTCGAGTCAGCAGAGACTTATAAACACTCAACAATAGCTGCTTCACTATGAATTATTCAATACAAACAGCCAACAGATCATTTCTATGACGCGTATCTAGAGTACACTACAGGTGGAGCATTCAGACCCTGTGACTCATTAAAATGACTTCGCTTACACACACGGTAAGAAATACTGGGACTTTTAACGAGAAATCAAATCAGTTAAAATACTTCCTGAAAAACCTGTTATTGGTTATTTCCCATGTAACTATGTAATGCATCATGTACAGTGTAAAGACGGCACAGAAGTGGCATTTGAGTATCTTTTTCGACTTGCATAAATACATTTACACAGCTATTACAACTGTGTACTTTGATACTGGGGCTGAGCTGGGTCAGAACAGGCATAATTTAGTACTGGCTTTTATGCAGCATTGCATCTTTACACTGAATTTTAAGCAGGCACATAGCAGCCTTAACTCTGCTGTGTAAAGACACCTTAAGTTACATGCTTTGTTGTTGTTTTAGAGATACACTACAAGTAATCTTATGCCAAATTTAAACTTTACACAGTCTGGCTTTTATATGACAATGTGTTTTTACACTGGCACAGAGCAATCTTAACTTTAAGATGTGTAAAGACGCATACACTGGAACAAGTGGCCATCAAAAAGTGTTCATTAGTTCTCTGTAGGCTACCTTAATATAATGAAAAATGTTATTATGCTTAACAGGGTAATTTGTTCAATTTTACTGTACTGCATTGCAAAAATATACAGTATGAAATACATTATAATTTATTGTAAAACAATCGACATAGTTGTATTCCGGTTATCAGTATTGTATAATTTAGATTTAAGAAGTTAGAATAGGTTTAGCCTATATATACTACATTTAATTATATAGATCACTAAATATCAAGTTTATTAGTATAGGGCTCTTCACGACACAAATCGTTGCAAAGCAGCGTTACAGAAAAACCTTTCTATACTTTCTACATTATATTTAGTTGTATCTTATCGGTGGTAACTATGTCAAGTTGATGTCCATATGGCAGAAATGTACAGTAAAATCATGTAGTCAGTTAAAGACATGCATTCAAATAGACGGTGAACACTATTGACTGCAATAATTATATGTTGTGATTAAACTTATAGCTAGATTTTGTAGTTATGCATGATGTTGTTTGAGGGTTGGCATCATCTGAGGTCCTTGTAATGTCAAAAACATTGTTTATGCGATCTCTGGCATTCACAGCTGTCTCTTTTTCTCCTACATGTATTAATAGCCTTTACAGAAAAAACTAATATTGATAAACCTCTTATAGTCAGAATCAAGAGCCGATGATAAACTGTTATTATCACCCTTAAATGACCTCACTAAAAAAAGACTATCTGGCAGAAACAAAGCTATGGCACTCACAATCTGTCATTAGCACACCATAACAAACACACATTTTTGGGGTTACAGCATTGAAAAGCTTTCAGTTATTTTTTTGTTTCCGTTCATTCCTACAGTCTGCATTTTTGTGAACCGGCTTTGGATGAGAACGAAATCAGAGAATTGTGTGTGCATCCCAGCATGCACTGCACAGACGATCAATATTGACACAGACAGACACAAGACACCAAAGTGTGCTCAGGATCAGAGCTGTAGTCTTGAGCTACAATGAACTTACTTTTCCTATTTTCAGACCGTGCAACACAATACTGGGCGGCTAACACTTACTAGGCTTTGTTAAATATACGCAGTAATATAGGGTGTATTAAGTAACAACTTTGCATTAAGAAACTGTATTCCCTAAGACATAAAGCTTAAAGATGCTGTGAGTTATGCATCTAAATTATGCATCTACACAATGCCATTACCTCCTTGTGATACATAGCTGATGACAATAAAAACAGTTTTCTGCATCTATCTTCCCTTTGCAATAGTAATTTGAGACATTAAGGCCTGGTTTCATAGACAGGGCTTAGCCTAAGCCAGGATTAGGTAGGTCACGACTAGGCTTGGGGGCAGTTGTGGCTCTAATGGATCGAGCGTCAGACTTGTAACCCGAGGTTGTGGGTTCGAATCTCGGCTCCGGCAGGAATTGTCCCTGACTGAGGTGAGACCCTTGAGCAAGGCACCGAACCCCCGACTGCTCCCCGTCTGTCCACTGCTCCAGGTGTGTGTGTGTGTGTGTGTGTGTGTGTGTCCACTGCTCCAGGTGTGTGTGTGTCCACTGCTCCAGGTGTGTGTGTGTGTGTGTCCACTGCTCCAGGTGTGTGTGTGTGTGTGTGTGTGTGTGTGTGTGTCCACTGCTCCAGGTGGTGTGTGTGTGTGTGTGTGTGTGTCCACTGCTCCAGGTGTGTGTGTGTGTGTGTTGTACACTGCTCCAGGTGTGTGTGTGTGTGTGTGTCCACTGCTCCAGGTGGGTGTGTGTGTGTGTGTGTGTGTGCCACTGCTCCAGGTGTGTGTGTGTGTGTGTTGTGTCCACTGCTCCAGGTTGTGTGTGTGTGTGTGTACACTGCTCCAGGTGTGTGTGTGTGTGTGTGTCCACTGCTCCAGGTGGGTGTGTGTGTGTGTGTGTCCACTGCTCCAGGTGTGTGTGTGTGTGTGTGTGTGTGTGTGTGTCCACTGCTCCAGGTGTGTGTGTGTGTGTGTGTGTGTGTCCACTGCTCCAGGTGTGTGTGTGTGTGTGTGCCACTGCTCCAGGTGTGTGTGTGTGTGTGTGTGTCCACTGCTCCAGGTGGGTGGGTGGTGTGTGTGTGTGTGTGTGTGTGTGTGTGTGTGTGTGTGTGTGTGTGTGTGTGTGTGTGTGTGTGTGTGTCCACTGCTCCAGGTGTGTGCGTGTGTGTGCACTTGGATGGGTTAAATGCAGAGAACACATTTCACTGCTGGTTATACTCTGTATAATTGTGTGGTGACAAATAAAGCTCATCTGAGCTTAATTTATTTAGGTCATAGTTCAATTAGGACATTTAAGTAATTTTATAAACATGCTTTAGAAAAACAGCATTACTGGGGTGCATCTAAAGACAAAACAAAGGCACTGACATGTTTAAAGATCAATCAGAGCAAGTTTCTTTCAGTTGAAACAGCTCAGATTTACATTTTAGTCTAGGACTAGGCTTAAGCCTTGTCTGTGAAACCAGGGGTAATACACATTAATTTTCTCAGCAATTTGAAACTGAAAACCACAAAGCAACTGTACACAGAGCTGTCATTGTGGTATTGTCATAACTGTTAAGAAGAGTAATGAACCTGTCTATCTGCATGCTGATCAATTAGTCATTTAATTACCAGTCATATAAACACTTAAAACATACAACACAGCAAAAACCTTCAGACAGATGTTTATATATCCTGGACTGGTTTTACTGTACACACAACTCATTTAAAGAGGTTTTATGCAACTTAAAATATTTGATTAGCATAAGGGTCCTATACATAGCTTCTCATGCAGGTCACATGCTTTTCTGATTGTGATGAAATGAAAATCACATGTCCACACATGTCTAGAAACTCCTAAACCGTGAGTCCTGCACCTGTATGTGTCAGATAAGCAATCTACATTACAGTAGGGCATGTTTTAATATGTGCGGAAGAGGCAGGCATTTAACGACTTTTATGAACAGTCAGTAATAGAGCTAATATTGTCCTTCTCAGTCACTATGCACATACATGTGCTTTAAAAGGGGATAGATTGGTATAATAAATGAAGTTCATCTGCTATAGTAATAAAATACAGCACATATTAACCTCACGATCAAACAGGGTCTCATAATAAACGTCAGATTTTTAAACGGAGGTTTGGAGACGAGTTTAAAGAGAAACATATTATATCTTATATTTTTGCTCTTTTGTTGGTTTTGATTGCTTCTATTGTCATCATCTGCTAAATGACTAAATGTGAATGTAACTATTCACAGTATAAATTGGGTCTTACTTTATACATGCAAACATACAGAGTTAAGTTCTAGGATGGGGTCCCGTGGATGAAGATATTTGGGGGTCCATAGTATCTAAAACATTTAAACGCACTGTAAAACCCTTGATTCATGTGATCATCAGCATGTCAATATAATAATAAAAAGCCTTGACTGGATCAAGTTACCAAGTTATCAAGACACAAACTCAGTCTCATAACATCAACATGTCTCTATTTAATAATCACTTAATAATCAGTAAGATATTCAATATTCTCTACCATTCATATTGCTGCTATGTATGTACTCTGTACAACCTGTTTGCACATTCCTACTTATCTTAATATTTATTAAGTCTACAGTATACTGTCCTGCACATTTTGTTAAATATTTTATTTTTTCCATAGCTATATTTATGTATATTTTATATTCTTTGTGTTTGTATTCCATAATAATTGCACTGTCCATGGAGCGGTCCTGACTTACATTTCACTGCTTGTTATATATTCACTATATAATTGTGTGACAAATCAAAATCTTGAATCTTGAAAGTTCAAACCTATGCCCATGTAAACACATGAAGCCTTTTAATATGATAGCATTCCTCAAAATAATGACCAAACCTTGTAATGACACATTATAATGTCAACAAGATGACATAATCAAACCTCAGTTTAATAATCAAACACATTAATCTGAGGATCACCAACATAATAAACCTCTAAACCTGTCAAACAAACCCAATGTTTGGGTCTCAGATAACCTAAAGTAGTCACCGTTTGAAGTGTTGTGGTTTTGGTTTTAGGACAACTTTGATGAAAGGTTTTGATCCACTTCATATTTGACACGATATTTGCCAGATATCCCTATTAACACAACCATTATCTGAAAGTTTATGAGTTTCTCTTAACTTTAGACGATTTCTGAAGATGAAACGTTGAGATTTCTTGGACACAAATGACCGATCATGAGTTCAGATGGGCTTCCAGCACAGCACACACCCGTGTGTTTACACCAGTCAAACACAGAATAAACAACTAACGTTAAAACTCGACCACCGCGACTTTGGCTTAGCTTATGGACAGGCTAACGCTTAAAACGGTTAAAAGGGAACGGAATGTGAAGGTTAGCTCGTTACCGGCGCGTGTGGTGTCGGTTAGGTCGTGTCCGGCGGCGCTCCGCGGGAACTCCTTCAGCTTCCTGCCGCTGAGGGTGAGCGCTCCGGTAGGCCGCCGCCTCGTCCAGCGCCCGGTCTAGCGAGCGGCTCCAGGACGCGGCTCCGGGAGCACTGGATGATCCGTGGTGAGCAGCTCCAGTCGCCGCAGTTCCAGCGAGGTGACCGACGGTAAAAGAGGGCACGGCGCTTTCCGCGGAGAGCAACACCGAAGCCGCCATTACACAACTAACAACACTCCCGCTGGATCGTCACGGGCCCCGCACGAGCGTGGACACAGTGGCAGTGCGCATGCGCAGCGCGCGGAGGGCAGAGAGACGCACCGATCGACGGATCACCGGCGAGGTCAATAACATCAGCGCGTGCGTGGATTGAAACGACTCACTTCTCAAATCTTTTTGTCTAACTAGTATAAATAACGTGACAGATCCTTGAAACAATTAGATTTTTTTTATGATTCTGTAGATGAAAATATTTGCCAGATATCCCCATTAACACAACCATGACCTGAACGTTTATGAGTTAATCTTAACCTGGATCAAACCAGAGGACACAGCTACACCTGCAGCATTCTCCAATAATTGCGACTTTACCCACATCTCCCGTTTAACTGGAGGAGGTGGAGGTACTGGTCTGCTCATCTCTAATAATATTGCGTTACTCCCTAAAAAGTAACTAATTACGTTACTTAGTTACTTTTTATGGAAAGTAATGCGTTACGTTACTTTTGAGTTACTTTCACGTTACTTTTTAAATATGAGCAGGGCTTGATTGTTTGTTTTTAATACAAGAAGTTATATTTATAGCAAATATAAAAGCCTTTCACACCAAAAAGTGTAATGAATAAACCTCAGACTGAAGGACGAGTAAATCACGTCTGTACAGAAGAACACAGGAGAAGTTCAACACTCTTCAGCAATAAAAACAAGTGTTAGTTTATCTAAAGTAATTTTTATTATTAGTATGATTGAACTGATCATCAAAGGTCAGCAGCAAACACATCGGTTAATAAAATGAGATTAGATATATTTGTGTTGTTTAACATATTTTATTATTGCAGGTTTGCGTCATATTCTGAGTTTGCATTTCACTGTTTTAATTCATTTTGATGAATACTGAATCTGTTTTTTGCGAGTGGGATGAATTAATACACATTCATATTTAGTCTAGATTAGATCTACAGTAAGATCATGTTCACACGGCGCACTCATCAATAAAACACCTCTGGCTCTGCACCCCTTTACCTGAATGCATTACTTCAGACTTATATGTCCTCTAGAAGCTTAGTGAACGACGCGTTACTGTACCATCCCAAAGAGGCACAAAATCACTTTCACAGACTTTATCATTAACTGTTCCCATCCGGTGATGACCTGAACTCAATCCCAGCAGCTGAATCCTTATCCATCTTTAAGAAACGGCTAAAAACACATCTCTTCCAGCTTTATTTGACCCTCGAACTCTAGCACTCTCTATTCTAACTTTATTTTATCTAATCTTCTTTTTATAAATAAAACACAAACATTTGACCCTTTATCAATTGCATATTTATTCTCTAACTGCTAGTTGTTCTTGAAAAACTAACATTAAGTGTCTTTTTTCTATTCTATACTCGTTTTCTTTAAAAACAAACCACGAGTGCTACGAGTACTGAGTAGGCTAACCGAGACCTGTCATAACACATGCATATTTTTGCTCTTTTGTTAGTTATGATTGTTTCTATTGTACTAATTTTTAAGTCTCTTTGGATAAAAGCATCTGCTAAATGTAAATGAGGATTAATTTCCTTACATCTGCTCATTAATGTTTCTGATTATGCAATATTACTATTTTATGTAAATCAGTTATAATACTAATATGTATATATATATATATATAATATTTAGATTTTCAGATAAATATAAAAAATATATATATATATGTTCTATATATTTTAATGTGACATTCTTGAAACACTGAGGATTTTAAAAATGATTCTGTTGATGTTTAATTTTTTATCATTTGCTTATTAAGGTTTTTGTTTAATATTAAATTTTTTTACAAAACAGTTATAACATTATTTATTTACATATAGATTATATAGATTTCAAATGAATGTTAATATTATAAATAAATTAGATATTTATCATTTTAATGTCTACTAAAATGTGACACATTCTTGAAACAATTTTAGGATTTGTTTTTTATTATTCTGTTTAATAATTTACTGTCCTCTGCTTATTACATGTTTCATTTTACTTAATATTACTATCGTTTTAAATAGCAGTTATAATTGTATTTATTTATATGTATCTTATATATACATTTTAATTTATTTTATGTATTTGTACACATTGCAATCTCTTTTAATGTATATATTATTAATATCTAAGTGTTCATAATTTCTTGTTAAGTAGGAAAATTGCATGGCAAATAATTGTCAACTTGATCTGAGATATAACTAATAACTTAGTGTTTATATGGTTCAAATGTGAAATGTATAATTCAAAAGTTAGTATAAATTATTCATATTAAATAAAATAAAATATGTGCATTTCTATAATCGATAAACTCTTGCAGAAAGGAGTGTGTGATATATATATATAAAATAATTGCTATCAGATGAAAATATATTGACCCCTGATGTGATTCAAATATGTAAAAACACAAACTGCCTCCTCCTGGTTATCTATAAAACTACATAAACCACTAAATAAAATAAAAAAATCATAAACCAGTTACCCCAAGACGCTAAAAGCCATCAGATTTACATTTGTGTTATGATAAGAGCTGGTATGCATGTTTATTTTTAACCAGTCTATGGGTCCCTTAATAAATCTGCAGACCAATAGTTGGTTTTATTTTATACTAAAGACAAAAGAAGAGACATTTTAAAAGTCTTTTTTATTATTTGTCATGTTCTCTACACATACAGCTGAACACGTTGACCTTCATTTCCTTAAACAAACACAAACTCAGCTCTAAATGTAGAGAACAATCCAATAAAAGGTGCATAGTACCAAATAATGTTAACAATTAACATGAACTGGTCCAAAACCTACAACACAGAAAATGCAATGCAACATTTCATTTAAACAAACATGCTTTTTTTCCACAGAAAAAGTTCAAACGGTCGTTTGAGTTTATTGCCTTGGATTGAGCGAAGTCCCACATTGAATGTTTCAGGAGATAATGTTCCTCCAGCGTTTGAGTAAGGCACAAGAGACTGTTGTGTTGTGGTGAAATACAAAGATTAAATAAGAAGAGAGGAATGATGAAGTGATCTTCAGGAAAGCCGGGAGAAGATAACAAACTGATGTACAATGCTGATGATCGCTCACATTCCCATCCTGATGCTCTGAATGATCTGAAATATCGCTGAAGCGAGAGAACAGAAAATAACATTAGAACGAATATCTGATCTTCATATCAAGCATTGAATGCTAATTGCATGTTGATCAATCATGAAGGTAAAAGAGATTTTGTGTTGTCTTCTAATAAAGTGCACAATGGTTGCAGCATGTTATTAATGATTAAGGTGCTAATGCATGGGAAAAACCTTTTTGAACTATTTAAATATATTAGGTGAACGCTCACAGTCCAGACATTCCCCTGTATGATTGATCCAATAATACAACACTAGCTAAAGCATGACGTATGAATACTCAACAGCTAAATTGACATTAAAATGGATTGGGTTTGAAAGCAGCATGCATTAGAAATGCACTTTGGTCCATTTAAACATGGAGTTATTAAATAAAGTTCACGCTTGCAATGCCAATTCTTTGCGTTATTGAATAAGCATGTTTAAATGCATTAGATAACATGTTTTTTGGGTTGTAAACTCACCTGACCCACATACTACAAAGACGAACAAGGCAAGGAGCCACGGTCCCACCGCTGCCTTCTCTTCTTGAGCACCTCTCTAGTGAAGAAACATCAACATTTGTTTATTAACACAGGCCTAAATCACTTCTAAAGAAAGACAATATGATCAAATGAACATTAAACAGCTGTCCAGCACAATCTTACACGAATACATGACGTAAGCGTTGAGTATAATACAAACAAAACAGTATATCATATTATTGATCACATATATATCAAACGAATGGCTATAGTAAGAGTCAGAGCAGTGGTTACCGTAGATTTGGACACATTGCCTCTCTGAGTGATGTTCTTGCTGTGTTTCTCGTTCGCCATGCGAATCCTCTGTTTGGCCACCATCTTTTACTGCTGTTTTATTACAGAAAGAGAAGAAAGATCGAAGCGAGAGAAGTCCAGGAGATCTGTGATCAGTTGACGTGTGATCTCGGACTGGTTTAGTCTACGTGTGCATAAGAGAAACTCACTCCACCCATCGAGACGTGGACGCTTTGAAACGAAATATAAACGTAGAACGAAGACTTGCGTCAAGAGTCGTGTGTGTGATGGGCGGGGATTAAGCAGTTGATGGATCGACATTATATTTATTTTAATTGTTTTTAATTATTTTAATGTGTTGTTTTCTTGTCAATGACTATTAAAGTTAATTAGTGTTAGTATTTATTAATACATTATTGTCCAGGACGCTTTAAACGCAGAGTTGTTGTCACGTGGTAGGTGTTACTTTAATCCGCGCTGAACTAATCACTGATGTTTTCGATTACTGGAAAATATATATATTTTTTGTAATTATGTAATGGTTTCAGTGGCAAATATTTATTTTTGCGTGTTAGGTAGCAAGCTTTTAAAATAATATCTTTTTTTTAATTAAAATATAATGAAAACTGATTTTAGATTTGAATTAGGCTCAATTCAGCGTTGACTGTATGGCCGCCGATCGCCCTCTGAAGGATGATTGTGTGAAAACATTTATTAATTATTTAATATTCATCTTAAAACTCACACATTCTCTTTTTTTAAGGAAATACGTCATTATTTTTCGCCGAGGCGTTAGTCAATCATGGAAATATCTCTTTGATTGTTGAGAAAAACGTCAGTAAAATTAATCGTGCGTCATTTTTTGACGTTGACCAAAACGAAATTATTAGTTTTTTATGCTATTAATTATTATTTTATTAGTCATTATTATACTCATACATTGTAATATTTGGAATTTTTTTCAGCTTTATTTTTTGTTTTCATATAAATGTTTTGTTTTGAAATGTTGTTGTATGCATTTGTCATTTTTATTTAATTTTCTTAAATGTGTGTATATATAGTATTCATAGAGTTTTAAATTATAGTTCGTTACTTTTTCATATTTGTAAGTCGCTTTGGATAAAAGCGTCTGCTAAATGACTAAAAAAAGTTACAAATGTAAAGTATTTTTCCCCAAAACGCAGTGAATAGACATGGGAAAGACAATGAATATCACGGACCAAATCAAATACGGTCTGGTCTATAAATCTGTAATACGATTTGTTGTTGAGAAACAAACATCAATATTTTCGAGAAATCCTCTTCAGAAAATCAAAATCGAAAGCGCACTGTGACCTATGGCTGTGACGTGGCACGTTCTCGTACTTCCGTTTCAAAATGGCGCCCCCCTCGCCTCATTTAGCAGGTGAGTTGAAGCTCTAAAATGTGTATTTCACGCTCATTTCACCAAGTATTTCCAGTGGCGTAAATATGAACAATCAACGTGGGAACGGAGCGCGCGTTATGAAATAACTCACACGTAATTTATTCAAAAGTTTTGCAGTCAAATTCCCGCATGCACTCATTCATAAGCCTGTCACATGCGCAAAAAAAATATATTATATCGTAATTTCAAGAAATCAGAGTATTGATCCTATAGCGTGCGATCATATTCAAATGTGAAATATAAAAATTCTCAGTAATATTTAGCTAATGATCAGCTGATGAATGACTTAAAAAGGTGCATGTATGGAAATTTTGTTAAAGTTGTTGTTTATGTTTTTAAATCACTACATGCTGTAAATAGTTTTCAAGCTCTGTCCATCAAACCAAGCAAATCCTTAGTCGACTTATTATTTCCCATAGCTGACAATTACAGTACAACCTTCAGATCTCCTTGTTCACACGGCTTGAGTATTACATCTATAGGAGACAAGCCAGCATTCAGTCTGTCTTTACCATACTCATTAACATACTCATTAACATACTCATTTCAATCAGTCAGAGGATCAGATGGCACGTTTCTGCTGCACGGACCCCCGAGCTGTCAGGAAAGCCCTACCTTTCAGAAGTGAGTTGTTATTGCATTTGCAAAGTATTTACCCTAAAACCATGTCATTTTTTGTTACAACATCTGTTTAATTTGTTTCAGAGATGACCAGCAAGGCAAATACATAGCATTCAGCAGAGACGGGTCCTTGTTTGGTTGGTGCAATGGCTCACAGTACGTATCCAGCATCGTATAGTTAGTAATCCGTGTCACTGTTCTAGACACTCAGCACTTCACATATTGAGAGTTTGGGATCTCCTCCTCATCCACCATCAGTGTGCAGCTCTATCTGGACACAGAGCGATGAAGCCGATCAGAACGGACGTTTGTTTGAGTTCATCTCTGTCTGTGTGTGTCCGACAGGGTCAGTGTGATCAACGTTTCCACTGGAGATCTGGTGAAGTCCTTTGATTTGCCCAAAACCTCTGCACTGGAGTTCTCACCGCTGAATAGAGTTCTGGCCACCTGGCAGCAATATACCAGTAAGTGTCTGATAGATCATTAATATTCACTAAATTATTGGGACACCCTTCTAATGAACAGGTTTGGCTACTTGAGTACAAATCGTAATGTTAAAGCATATAATGATAGTCTAGGGAATTGTGTGCTTTTAATTTTATAGCAACAGGTTGGACACGACCCGCATCTATTCTAAAGAAGGGGTGCCAATACTTTTGTCCATATAGTGTATGTTCAGATCATTGGTGTTTGGTGATGAGTTTTTGGCTCAAGGTCACACCAGAGGTGTTCAGCTGCTTTCTGCAGACCAGTCAAGTTCTTCCACACTGACTGAACATCATTTCTCTTTGATTCTTGTCTTATACACAGAGGCATTGAATAGAAAAGAGTCCTGTTCTTTCTGTTGCTATACAATTAAAAGCACACAATTCCCTAGAATATCATTATATGCTTAAACATTAAGATTTGTACTCATGTAGTCAAACCTGTTCATTCCAATACTTTTGTCCATATAGTGTATCGTATTTTTTGATGACATTCAAGCTTTATAATAACTATACAGAGAAATTTTTTAAACAAGCAACCCTCAGAACTCATTACGAATGCACTTGTTTGTCAGAAACGCAGGATAACCCTCAGGGAGACGCAAACCTGCAGCTGTGGGACTTGCAAACAGGTGCCTGCATTAAAGCGTTTTATCAGAAGAAGGTTGTGGGATGGTGAGTCGCTATTAATGTTCAATACGATGTTAATGAAATGCAGAATGAGTTTTATTACTGTCAGTTTATTCATGATATATCTGTATTCTCGCAGGTGTCCGAGCTGGGCAGATGATGAAAGTATTGCCGTTAGAAATGTCAATAATGAACTTCACTTCTTTGAGAACAACAACTTTGGTAACACGGTGTTCTTCTGTTTACTTCATTCATTGTGCATGTTATATTTAAAGGGGTCATATGATGCGATTTCAAGTTTTTCTTTCTCTTTGGAGAGTTACAAGCTCTCAAAACCAAAGAGTTATTCTTTATCAAAGTTAAGACTCGTCCACGCCCCCCCTAAAGCAGTCGTTTAAACACACCCCACATGTCTACGTCACGATGTGGAAAATTAGCATAAGACGTGGTTTCAGTAACCACATTAGTGTTGAAGCAGCCGTGTCAGGGAGACGCTGTGAACAGCAACGCATTTTATGGACGGGCGTTTCGTGAACCTAGGAGAGGACATAATTCTGACTTCATGACAATCTGCTGCTTCTGAATTAGCGACTTCATGTTTTGTTATTAGTTTAAGTATTTGCTATTGACTGTTGTGCATGTGTGTGACAGAGAGAGAGAGAGAGAGACAGGGTCACATCGCAGTACATCAGCTATTTTAATCGCTCGCGGCTTGTGTGTGTGTGTGTGTGTGTGTGTGTGTGTGTGTGTGTGTGTGTGTGTGTGTGAGTGAGAGAGAAAGAGACACGTCACAGTGTACAGCGCGTCAGAAATCATCTTAAACGCGGCTTGTGTGTGTGTGTGTGGGTGTGTGTGTGTGAGAGAGAGAGAGTCACAGTGTACAGCGCGTCAGAAATCGTCTTAATCACGGCTTGTGTGTGTGTGTGTGGTGTGTGTGTGTGTGTGAGTGTCTGTGTGAGTGAGAGAGAGAGAGAGAGAGAGACGTCACAGTGTACAGCGCGTCAGAAATCATCTTAAACGCGGCTTGGTGTGTGTGTGTGTGAGTGTGTGTGTGTGGAGAGAGAGAGAGTCACAGTGTACAGCGCGTCAGAAATCGTCTTAATCACGGCTTGTGTGTGTGTGTGTGTGTGTGAGAGAGAGAGAGAGAGAGAGTCACAGTGTACAGCGCGTCAGAAATCATCTTAAACGCGGCTTGTGTGTGTGTGTGTGAGAGAGAGAGAGACAGTCACAGTGTACAGCACGTCAGAAATCATCTTAATCACGGCTTGTGTTCAAACACATACGAGCTTCATCACCGTGTCTGTCACGTGACTCAGTTCTCCTCTCGGGCTTGAACTGATGATAAAACTAAATACATTATTAACTGTCTTTACTTTAGCTTTGAAAGCTGAAGCTCGCGATTATGGAAAGGTGCGTTACATTTCCGAAGCGGCTCGTGGTGTTCGGCCAATCACAATGCACTGTGCCAGCTGGCCAATCAGAGCAGACTGTGCTTGTCAGAAGGAGGGGCTTTGTAGAAAACGACGCGTTTGAGAGAGGCGGGGCATAGAGGAACTACAATAATGTACAGTATTTGAAAAATTGTGTTTTTTGATCATTAAAGCAGGATATCATATTCTGTTAAACCAAATACACAAAATTATGATCTTTAAAAAAGCATCATATGACCGCTTTAAAGTGTGTTAAAACAAGTCAATCAATTACAGAGGAATTTTTTAATAGTTTAAAATGTATATGAAAGTATTAAGGAAAGTATCTGTGCTCACTATGTCTTGTAGATTTACTCACACTTAAGTCATGAGTTTGTTTCTTCATCAGGTTTGGAGAAATGTGTCTCTGCATCAGTGTCTCAGCAATGGATGCTCTGCAGTGAATGGGTGCCGTCAGAATGAGAGTCTGATAAAAACATCACAATAATCCACACCACTCCAGTCCATCAGTTAACATCTGGAGAAGACAAAAGCTCAAACAAATCCATCATAAAGACGTTTGACGGCACCCATTCACTGCAGAGCATCCATTGATGCTACATTTCTCCTCCTGAGGATGAACTGTTCCTTTAATGAATCCTGCATTATGATGAAATAACTTGCTACAAACTCTTATGTAGCAAGTGTGATTAAAAATACAATAATTAGTCAAAATAAAATGTTTTTAGATGAAGTAAATGTCATTACAGACCCTTTAAACACCATTGAGTTTGCGATATATAATGTGTTTTGTTGTGTAGAAACTATTGCCAACAAGCTTCACCTTCAGAAGGTGTCCGAGTTCGCTCTGTCTCCTGGATCTCATCCGAGCAAGGTATCCGAACACTTTCAAGCATTCATGTGCTGTTTGTCTGACAGAAATGGATATTAATCCCTCACGTGTTGCGTAAGGTTGCCGTTTATGTTCCTGGAAGCAAAGGCGCACCGTCTTTCGTACGACTCTATCAGTATCCCAACTTCGGAGGTCCAACGTCTGCTCTGGCAAACAAAAGCTTTTTCAAAGCTGATAGAGTGGCCATGCTGTGGAACAAAAAAGGTTCGTGTTTTAGCTAATGAGTGGTTTGTCAGCATCACGTGAGGCTTTGATACATGTGTGATTGCTCTTTCCTAAAGCCACGGCGGTTCTAGTGACCGCCAGCACTGAGGTTGATAAAACAGGAGCCTCTTACTACGGAGAGCAGACTTTACATTACGTCACCACCAGCGGAGAAAGTGCGGTCGTTCAGCTGCGTAAGTACAGCTTTAAATAACGATTCATTAATAACTGCATGATTAATAAATCATTCCTGGCTTTAAAAAACTGGCCTAAAAGTGTGTGTATATATATATATGTGTGTGTGTGTGTAGATAGATACATTTAATTGTATTATATGTAATAAAATATTATGATTCAATTATTTATTTTATGTAGTTTTATTTTAGTTGGGTATTTTTTTATTTGCTTTATTGCATTTATTTATTTTATTATTATTTATTTATTTTGCTGTTATTTTTAACTTTCTATTTATTCAATTAAAGATTATTTGTATTGTGCTTTCTACGATACAATCGTAATTAAAGGAAATTAATTTTTTGTAAAAAAAAATATTTAAAAAAATAATTTAACTATTTAATTGAATAGATTTATTTATTGTAGAAACTTAACTTAAACTTAATATACTTAACATATTTATCAATCATGAAAAAAAATGTCTGTTTCCAATATTTCTTGATCATAAATCAGTATATTATTATGATTTCTGAAGATCGTGTGACGCTGAAGACTGGAGTAATGATGCTGAAAATACAGCTGCGCATCACAGAAATACATTACATTTTAACACATATTCACATAGAAAACAGTTACTTTAATTTATAATAATATCTCACAATTTTACTGCATTTCTCACCATATAAACACAGCCCTGGTGAGCAAAAGACCTGTGTCTGTTTTGAATGAAATCTTTTTTTGTTGCTCCATTATGATATTTTTGCATCATTTTTTGCAATAATCTAATATATATTATTTAAATGTAAATGTAAATTGCTTCTACATAATGACTGTATTCATTACGCTAGTTTTAATAATAAAATAATTATGTTAATCTTTCATCCTGCACAGCAAAGAGGGGCCCCATATATGATGTATCCTGGAGCCCCAACTCTTCTGAGTTTTGTGTGGTTTATGGTTTCATGCCCGCCAAGGCCACTGTCTTTAATCACAAGTGTGAGTCCGTGTTTGACTTCGGCACGGGCCCCCGAAACGCAGCTTTCTACAGCCCCCAGGGCCACATCCTGGTCCTAGCCGGGTTCGGGAACCTGAGAGGGCAGATGGAAGTCTGGGACGTGAAGAAATACAAGCAGGTGTCTAAACCCCAGGCGGAAGACACCACACACTTCTTCTGGTGTCCTGACGGAGAGCACATAGCCACGGCGACCTGCTCCCCCAGGCTCAGGGTCAGCAACGGATTCAAGATCTGGCATTACACCGGGACTGTGCTGCACAAGCACGAAACGCCGGCGAATAAAGAGCTGTGGGAAGTGTTGTGGCAGCCCTTCCCGTCTGGAGCCTTCCCGGAGAAGCCTGTGAAATACCAGGCGTCTCCGAGTGAACTCGGCAGCACTGAAGCCAAACCGGCGCAGGCATATCGTCCGCCCGCTCTCCGCAACAAGCCCCCGACCGCCGGCTCCAAACTAGTGAGTTTCTGCAATCCTGGGCCGTATTCACAAAGCATCTTACTCACCGAGTTAGGAGAAAATCTTCAAAACAATGGAGATATCAGTCCTAAATTTAGAGTATTTCACAAAGCGTTTTAGTGTTGAAACTAGCTCCTAAATCTGTGAAATGTTCGGAGTAATGAAAAGCACTCCTACATTTTTGCCCTAAGTATTTCACAAAGCATTTTGGCGTTAAAACTACAAAACAAAACTAACACTAGCTTCTCTATTCTTTACTTCTTTTTATATATTATACAATTAACACGAAGCATAAAAGGCCTCTAACACTAGTATTTTTTTCTATTCTAGGTTTTATTTATTATATAATAAAAAATAAACGTGCCACGTGTGCTGTGTTAGGCTAACGGAGAGTTATTATAGCACTTGCTTATCATTGCTCTTTTGTTGTTTTTGATTCTAATGGTTTCCGTTACAAATAGCCTACCAGTAGAAACCATCGACTTTTAACCATTAAAACTATTGAAAATGGTATCCTGTAGTGTTTTGGGACATGTTCCATTAGTGGTTTTAACAAGCCACCAATAGAGACCAACAGGGACCATTACAGTTACCAGTAAAACCAGTACAATTCCCATTATAACCATTACAATTCCCATTATAACCAGTACAATTCCCATTATAACCAGTAAAACCAGTACAATTCCCATTATAACCAGTAAAACCAGTACAATTCCCATTATAACCAGTAAAACCAGTACAATTCCCATTATAACCAGTACAATTCCCATTATAACCAGTAAAAACCAGTACAATTCCCATTATAACCAGTACAATTCCCATTATAACCAGTAAAACCAGTACAATTCCCATTATAACCAGTAAAACCAGTACAATTCCCATTATAACCAGTAAAACCAGTACAATTCCCATTATAACCAGTACAATTCCCATTATAACCAGTAAAAACCAGTACAATTCCCATTATAACCAGTTAAAACCCAGTACAATTCCCATTATAACCAGTAAAACCAGTACAATTCCCATTATAACCAGTAAAACCAGTACAATTCCCATTATAACCAGTAAACCAGTACAATTCCATTATAACCAGTACAATTCCCATTATAACAGTAAAACCAGTACAATTCCCATTATAACCAGTACAATTCCCATTATAACCAGTAAAACCAGTTACAATTCCCATTATAACCAGTAAAAACCAGTACAATTCCCATTATAACCAGTAAAAACCAGTACAATTCCCATTATAACCAGTAAAAACCAGTACAATTCCCATTATAACCAGTAAAACCAGTACAATTCCCATTATAACCAGTACAATTCCCATTATAACCAGTAAAACCAGTACAATTCCCATTATAAACCAGTAAAAACCAGTACAATTCCCATTATAACCAGTAAAAACCAGTACAATTTCCATTATAACCAGTAAAAACCAGTACAATTCCCATTATAACCAGTACAATTTCCATTATAACCAGTACAATTCCCATTATAACCAGTACAATTCCCATTATAACCAGTAAAACCAGTACAATTCCCATTATAACCAGTACAATTCCCATTATAACCAGTACAATTCCCATTATAACCAGTAAAACCAGTACAATTCCCATTATAACCAGTACAATTCCCATTATAACCAGTAAAACCAGTACAATTCCCATTATAACCAGTACAATTTCCATTATAACCAATATGCCGGCAATCAGCCTCGGAACATAAACATTTTAGAAACACGCTGCCTTTATTTGCACACATGTTTTCCCACATGTATTTTTGGGGTTTGGAGGTCATCCCAGCTCCAGATGTGGATTTGATTATATCCTTGTTTTCATTAATCAGCTGGAGAAGATGTAACATGTTCAGTCTGTCTTACTATCAGCCATAATTATTCTACTCTGTTAATTAAAAGGAGGTTTATATTCATATCCGCTACGAGAAGCACACATGCAAGAGGCTGATAATTAGCTGAACACACATACTTGTTTAATTAGTGACACTTAGCCTGCATTTTAAAATCTCTATTTGAATCTGGCAACATAATATCCCACTCTACAATATTTCTATGAATAAATCTCTGACAGAGACTATCAGCCAATCACAGTGTGCAGAGTTAATAAGCATGCTGACATCATCCATAGCACAGAGGTAAGCCCCGCCCCCTTAAGACTTCTCTCTATTCGTTAGTACAAGTTTGAGAATAGGTTTTAGGAGAACTCTTAGTGGTCTGATCAAGTGTTTGGTGAATACGGGTCCAGATACTCTCTTCCTCCAGATTATGAATGTCTCATGATAATAATGTGTCTATCCAAGCATGAAGAAGAGCCGCCGCAGAACATGAAGCCTGGTGCTGCAGGAGAGAAGCAAATTTCCAAAGCTGCTTTGAAAAACCAGAAGAAGCGAGAAGCCAAGAAAGCAGCTAAACAGGTACACCAGAGCTGGGTATTTGCATTTGTTCAATAAACCGTGAAGAAGAATAAGTGATGCATTGTGTTGATTCAGGAAAACAAGCCGGACGAAGCTCCGCCTCCAGTAGAAGACTCCGCCCCTGCCAGTCATGTGACCTCTAGCTGTGGAGACCCTGAAACTGACAAAAAGATCAAGAATTTGAAAAAGGTGAACTGGTTGGGATATGTTTACAATCACGTAAGATCAGCATGTATATTGGGTACAGTGAGAAACACTCATTTACTCAGACTTGGAATAGACCACGGAGTAAACTGGACCTACTTTATGATACTTTTAATCTTTATTGTATTTTATTTTACATGCCTTTTGCTGTGAGAATAGCCTCAGCTGCCAACATACCTTTATTTTGAGTAAATTATATCACAATTATTTATTTTAAATTGATTAAATAAGTTCCCATTTAGACCAGTTTAAAAAAAATTATAATAATCTCAGTCAAAATGTAATTTATTTTAATAACAGTGAGAACAACTTCTTGAAGGTAAAGAAACAAACAGACTTGGAATAGACCACAAAGTAAAATTGACTTTTAATTGAATTACATTTATATTGTAGTTCAATTAAATTTTCTAATTTCTTTATTTAATTTTTTACGAAGCTTTTGCCGTGAGACTAGCCTCAGCTCAGAAATTGTCAAAATGTAAATGCTTTTTATAAAAATAAAAAAAATAAAAATTATTTTAATAACCCTGTAAAGTTCCCATTTATACCAGTTTAAAAATGTAAAATGTTTCCCTGTGAAATTATTTGTATTTTTTTTATTACAATGATAGAATGTCTTGAAGGTAAACAAATAAAATAGTAATTTACTCTTGACTCGGAATAGACCAGTTTAGAGTAATTTGGACCTATTTTTATGATACTTTTACTTTGTTTTGTGCCATGAGACTAGCTTCAGCTACTGGTATGGCAACATGCCTTTATTTAGAGTACATTATGTAAAAAAAAAAAAAAGTTTTGATTTACACAACCCTGTAAAGTTCTCGTGTGTGTTTGTGTGTGTGTGTGCATACCAAATGTGATGCATCCGGCATTTGTTAATGAGATTTTCATATTCATCTGGCAGAAACTCAAAGCAATTGATGAACTTAAGGAGCAGCAGGCAGTCGGCAAAATCATGCAGAAAAATCAGGTAATATAGCAAAGCTCATCAGCACTATTAAAAGTTATGTATTATTATATAAATATGATAATAGTTTCCTCTTTTTTACAGCTTGAGAAGATGCAGAAAGAGGCCCAGCTGTTGAAAGAGCTTGAAGAGCTTGAATTAGGATTGTAAACTCACTGTACCAGTTTTCACATTGGTCATCAGTGTTCAAACCTTGCTTTGTCATACTGTCGTGAATATGTATTGAGATGACTTCTTTTTTCACGAACTACTCATGATCAACAAATAGCCTGTTTTGCTTCTTTGAGTATGGCTAATATAATAAGTACTAAATTCTCAAAAGCAATATTGCCATGCAATGTGACGTACAGCACAAGAGAACATCCATGAAGAACGAAATAAAAATGTTGAAATTCAAACTGCGTGACTTTTATTATGTAAGCTGTGGAGCCGGAAGTGTTCGTCGCTCCAGTGTGAAACCAAAGCAGACGCAGATTTGAGCTCAAACGCAGATGAAATTGTTGACAGATGAACTCAACAAGACGATCCAAAAGCAGCAGATATTTCAGGTTTGATGAGAGCACACTTTATTACCCTGAGTTTGGTAGCTGTGGAGAGTGTTATTGAGTGTTTATGTGTGATATCGATATGAGCCGGTGAGGTGCTGTTCGAATATGTTCAGATATCACGCGTGTGTTTATGACGTTTTTACTCCAACTGCTAATTGTTTTGTCCGTTCTTGTCTTGTTTTTTACCTTCTCATAAATGTATTAGTATTTATTGTACATGTTTAGATGACTTCCAGGCTTTTGGCGTTAAGCAGTTCAGCCATTTCAGGAGCCACAAAGACGACGCGTTTGTGCTAAACAGCTCCTCAGATTTTAATATTTGATCGTTTTGTCTGATAGTCCTTAAGTTATGTGTTTTAAAGCTAAACTGTAACTGAACATCACTTGTGTGACTCAAAGAGGTGATTTAGCATAGCCTCGGTTCATTCCTGAATCTAATTGCGTCAATGACATCATTTTAATAATCAGTCGTTCTGGTTTGTTTTCAAAATAAGAAATACAAATACAACGCTTTTAGCACGAATTATACGCTCAGGTGTTACTGTAGTTATTTATTTGTTGTCTGCTTTACACATCAACATCACGATTTGCGATGGAAAATAAAATTGTGACGACATACATTTAAATAGCTGTTTTTGATGGAGTTTAACGACACATATCATGCATGTAATGTTATGTGTGTGTGTGTGTGTGTCTTTTGCAAAGCAGGAAGCATTAAGAAATAAAGAGACATCCGAGACATCCTTGTCTTGAAGCTTGTAAGTCTTGAAAGCACACATTTGAGTTTGAGCATGCCTTTAATATTGAACTCTGTTTGTATCCTTCAAGTCATGCATCAAGTATGCATTTCGTTTTCTTCTTGTTTTTAGAGTCTGCTACACTTGAATGGACTCTGTGCCCACAGGTACACCGGTAGAGCTGCTTTCTGCTCTTCACTGACCCTGAGATATTGAATCGGACGGGAAGGAAAGCAGCCATCGACTTCCATTTGTGCTTCGTTTAATAAGACCAAACCAACTCACTCAAACCTCAATTATGCCTGTGAAGAAGAAAAGAAAGTCGTCCGGCTCCGAGGACCCCAGCATCAGAAAGTGCAAAATCAGCAGGTACAGATATTTGTGAGTTTGTCTCTGCATCTTTCACTCTTTCATGCATCAGTCACTGTATCATCACCTCTTTAAAATCCAGTTATTGTAGGACACAAACTCCAGGACGGCTGGTAAACCCAGATGACCAGTTCTCTAACAAGAAATGTCTCGCCTGGTTTTATGAGTATGCAGGTACATTAACCAATACTTTCCTTACTCGCTTTAATAAAAGTCTACATGATTTGATTTTTTACTTAGGTAATGTGACATTTCAAAGTGAAACTAAAGGAATATTTCACCCCAAAATGAACATTTGCTGAAAATATGCTCACCGTCAGACCATCCAATTAGTTTTTCTTCATCAGGTTTGGAGAAATGTAGCATTGCATCAGTGTCTCAGCGATGGATGCTCTGCTGCAGTGAATGGGTGCCGTCAGAATGAGAGTCTGATAAAAACATCACAATAATCCACACCACTCCAGTCCATCAGTTAACATCTGGAGAAGACAAAACCTGAAACAAATCCAGCATTAATATGTTTTAACTCAAATATGAGTTCATAATCCATAATAACGCTTCCTCCAGTGAAAAAGTGTTCTGGTCTGAATCAGGAGAGAAATCTGCACAGATCAAAACAGCTCTAAACAAATATGTGTCTGGATTTTGATGTGAGACAACAGAAGATGCACTTTTTCAGTGGAGGAAACATTATTATGGATTTAATGATGGATTTGTTTCAGCTTTTGTCTTCTCCAGATGTTAACTGATGGATTATTGTTTTGTTTTTATCAGCTGTTTGGACTCTCATTCTGACGGCACCCATTCACTACAGTGCATCCATTGCTGAGACACTGATGCAGTGACAGTGAATCTACATCTTGGATGACCTGAGAGTGAACACATGTTCTTTTTTGTGCGAAATGCTCCTTCTTGATCTGATACGATGATCGTTGTGGTTTTAAATGTGTGTAGGTTCAGATGACATCGTCGGACCGGAGAGCATGGAGAAGTTCTGCGAGGACATCGGAGTGGAGCCAGAAAATGTTAGCAAAATAGCGTTTCATAGAAAATCCTAAAGCTAGATTTTAGGAACGGTCTTCCTAAAGACAGAGAATAATGCACACTGTGTTTTTGTGCCCCTTCAGATTGTAATGTTAGTTTTAGCCTGGAAACTTGAAGCAACACAAATGGGGTTTTTCACAAAAGAAGAGTGGCTGAAAGGAATGACGTCACTACAGTAAGATCTCGAGCGTGATGAGAAATCATTCAGTCCGAAGTCTTTTATTATGCTGTTGTTAAACTTCAGTGATGTGTGTCCAGTTGTGACTGCACCGAGAGATTACAGGGCAAACTGGATTATATGCGCTCTCAGCTGAATGACCCGGTTCTGTTCAAGAACATTTACAGATACGCCTTCGACTTCGCCAGGGTGAGAGAGAGCATGACACAAATCCACTTATTTCTGCATTTTATAATATACAGTTATTTTTTTGTCTGCTTATGGGTGTTTTTTCATCACTCATCTGGTTTATATGTAGGATAAAGATCAGCGCAGTATTGATATGGACACTGCAAAAACCATGTTGGCACTTCTCCTTGGAAGGACGTGGCCTCTGTTCCCAGTTTTCCACCAATTTCTGGAGGTTTGTCATCTTTTTCTTCAAATCAGGCCGTCAAATCTGCTGTCAAGCTCCAAATTGGGTGAAAAAACACCATAAAAGCTTAACTTTGTCTATTTTTTCGTCCTATGAGAGAACATGTGCTCCTAATTTCCAATCCTGGTCTCATAATAACCTTTTGAGGCACAATGAAACGTGTCAAATAATTAGGTTTTACAAAGAGATATTTACAAATAAAAATATTAATTTTATTATTTAGGTTTTTTAATATTTCTGCATCTATTTAATAATCATATTGAATGTTGAATTAAAAGCCAGATATGTTAATGTAACTAAAATACCAATAATAACCAGTAAAAAGCGTCATACTGCATAATACGGGACTTTTAATTAAACAAGCCTGAAATAGACTGAGACTCTTATTTTGAAGTGTCTTTACTACTTCCGGCTGCTCATTCAAACAGATGAGGGAGATAAATACACACTCTTACAGCCATCTAACACGTATTAAAATATGAACACAGTATAATAGTGTATTTATTAATCATAAACTGCAATCACCGCAGTTTTACTTTGAAGCATGCAGCACTCATTTATTTCATTAAATCATCGCCTTTTGTAGTTTAATTATCACATTAATCTGTATTATGATTAATGTATAATGGCCCGAAAATGTACAACCTATTAAAATGATCATTCATATTTTTGTTATAGCATTTAAAATATTTTATGCCGTTAAAGTTTAAACAAAACCCATGGATTTCAGACTTTTAACTAGTGCTGTCAATCATAAAAAATTATTAATTGCACATTTTTCTGTAATCGTGATTAATATGTTTATATTATCATAATTTCACATTGAATCTCAAAATGAATGTAGAAAAGACATTCTAAGCAGCCTATTATTAATGAAGGTCAGTATCATTGATATCAATGCTGCTGGTACTCCTCAATGCTAACCATTCATTACAGCCTTTCAAATTACAGGATCATTAATTATAACTGAATTTACTTCTCTTTTGTATTTCATCATGCTTGATACCATGTTCATATTGTCTCCTGTAACGCTAGCCAAGGCATACCAAGGGGGGAAAATAGATGCTGTGTTAAATATTTTTACTGCATTAAACTAAAAAACAAATTGCATTAATTCTGACAGCCATGCTTTTTATTGCACACATACTCCTAAGAAAAGTTTTAGTCGTAAATGCAAGCGAAACGCTGACACTAGGTGCGTTTCTATTATCCTTCAAATCGCACAAATTAAAATTGAAAATACGCCTAATGTTAACGCGTCAATTTCGCAAAAACTCCCATATATCGCAAAAACGTTTTTACACTCGCATGAGGTGGTTTTTCAGGCAATTCGAAAAAGGAATAATTCGCAAAAGTGCAATGAAATCGTTTTTCCCGCATTTACAAAAGTCACTTAATCATTATTCGATGTACTATAACCTCCAAGAAACACTTCATCGCTCTTGGTCGCTCTCGAATATAAGGGGCTTTCCCTGCCGTTAATGCTTAGATGATTTACACTGCACATGTCTGCGTCCGCTCGGCGATGCTTGTGTTTATTCCAGACACAC
Source organism: Oxygymnocypris stewartii (assembly GCA_003573665.1). NCBI lineage: Eukaryota > Metazoa > Chordata > Actinopteri > Cypriniformes > Cyprinidae > Oxygymnocypris > Oxygymnocypris stewartii. Next base: position 29,769 of record QVTF01020248.1, on the reverse strand, counting down.
CACGCATGTTATCTCTCTCCTCGCTGCTTCTGGAAAGAGACACGCTTTGAATAAATATAGCCAAAATCTGTTGCCATAACTTATCGCGGAGAGGCAAAAGGTTATGATTTAGTCTCAAAACGTTGGTTAATGGAAACGCCGTAATTTCAAAATACTTTTTTATCGACATTTATAACATTTCACTAAAATCTGTAATGGTAACGCCTAGTGTCAAACTCATACAAGTAGCCAACGCTTCTTATGCATTTCGTTGTTTAATAACATTCATTGAATACTGTGACTAACGCAAACGTCTCTCCTCAGCAATCCAAGTATAAAGTCATGAATAAAGACCAGTGGTACAACGTCCTCGAGTTCAGCCGTACGGTTAACACAGACCTGAGCAACTACGATGAAGACGGAGCCTGTAAGTGTGCTGCTTTCTTCTCATCTTCTCTATCACACGATGCTTAGCGAGAGTTAAACAGCTGCTGGTCTGTCTGTGCTTTCAGGGCCAGTGATGCTGGATGAGTTTGTGGAGTGGAATAAAGCCAGAGTTGCATTATAGCGCGAGCAGACATCAGAGTTTTTCTCGTTTTTCGGTGTGCCCCAGACGATGGCGTACCTCTCGACTGCTTCAACATGTCCCACATCACTACCCAGAGACTCTTACAGTGTTACTTTAAAAGGAACCGGCACGGAGGAATCACTCGGCAGAAGGGGGAATATTGTTCTTATGTATTGAATTTGTTGCAGCAGTTCTATTGCCAGTGTTGTATGAATTGTCTTAGAGGAAAACGGTCTGTTTGTAATTCCTTTACAAAGTTTTACTTTGTTTATAGTGTTTTGAAAAGGAAATAAATAAAGCGGTTGTAAATGAATTGTTCTTCTGGATTTTAGTGACTTGGCATACGGCGCTGTTGAAGCAATAAAGCAACTAAAATCTAAACGAAGCATGAATAAAAATATTGACTTTACATACACACAAAAAAACGGTACGATTATTAATGTGTTTGAAAGAAGTCTCTTCTTCTCTCCAAGGCTGCATTTATTTGTTTTCTATGTGAATAGAATTTATTCCTCCTGATTAAATCTGAATTATGATCCTAATAATATGCTGATTTACTTCTCAAGAAACATTTCTGATTATTATCGATGTTGAAAACAGTTGTGCCGCACAATATTTTTCTGGAAAATCGGATATATTTAATTTTTCAGGATTCACAGATAAACAGAAAGTCCCCAAAAACAGCATGTCTTTAAAATAGAAATCATCTGTAACGTTAGAATCGTCTTCACTGTCACTTTTGATCAATTTAATGCATCCTTGCCAAAGTATTAATGTCTTTCAAAATAAATCTTACTGACCCAAACTTTTGATGCATAAAGTTTAAATATAAGCATCACAGTTATGACTTATGAAAGAACAGATGACGTTGTCTACACATTTAATACAATTTGATGCTTCTATACAGAAAAGCTGAATTTAAATGCACTCTTAAGGCTGGTGCTAGATTTAGACTCAAACAGAAAACACATCAGCCTGATCTAAACATTTACATTTAGCAGACACTTTTATCCAAAGCGACGTATAATTGCATTCAGGTTATACATTTTCATTAGTATATGTGTTCCCTGGGAATCGAACCCACAACCTTTTGCACTGCTGACGCAATGCTCCACCACTGAGCCACACAGGAACACTAATCGGTCACAGGTGTTTTCAGAGATGTCTGTGAGTCTCGGTGTCTCCTGCTGTAGCTTCATGCGACGCTTGACTCGTCTGGCCGTCCGTCGACTCTCTGTCCGGGTTGATGTCGAGAGCTTCAGACTGTTTCATGATGGCATTGAGTCGGGTCAGTGACCTCGTCCTCAGTTTGGGCCTGACCTCGTCTTCACCCTCCGTCCTTGAGTCTTTGATGTGACTGTATGGATTCCCTTCTTCATCATAGTTGTAGAGTTTAATGACGCGGAGCTTCTTTGGATGTGGACTGACCGCTGGGCTTTGTTCTTCTCCTTCACAACTCTGAGGCTCATTTGACTCGTTTTCTCTATTTCCTACAGCGTCCACATGATCCATGCGTTCCCGATCAGCCGAACCGATGTCCACTGTGTCTTCTCCAGTGGTTTGGTTTGTATGGAAGAACACTGTGTCAGTTTGTGCTCTGGTGGCTTGTGCACTGATGTGATTGTCTTTTCTATGAGGCATCGTTTGTAGGCACTTCATCACGTAGGATCTGCTGAATGCACCGAGTGTGAAGGCCACTAAAAAGCTCACGATTACTGACGATGCCACAGCCGCTGTGAAATGGCTTTCTGACACCGTGCCGGAGTAAACTGCCTCCTTAGTCTTCCTCTGTCGTTTCATAACATCGACTATGTTAACTCTGTAAGGCATGATTGTTTGGCTCCTCTCGTCCAGACGGACACAGTAATAGAGTCCATCATGGCTGGATGTGGCTCTTGAAATCCTCAGAGTGCCGTTGCATGTGTCCACTGGCTCTTTGTTTTGGTGGTTACAGCCGTCAAACAGACCGAAGGGTGTCTGCCAAAACTGCCCCAGCCCTGGGAGAGAAGAATACAGCAATCATGACTTAAAACATAGCTTACATAGCTTAAAACATAGCTTACAGCTTAAAACATAGCTTAAAACATAGCTTACATAGCTTAAAACATAGCTTACATAGCTTAAAACATAGCTTACATAGCTTAAAACAGCTTACATAGCTTAAAACATAGCTTACATAGCTTAAAACATAGCTTACATAGCTTAAAACATAGCTTACATAGCTTAAAACATAGCTTACATAGCTTAAAACATAGCTTACAGCTTAAAACATAGCTTACATAGCTTAAAACATAGCTTACATAGCTTAAAACATAGCTTAAAACATAGCTTAAAACATAGCTTACATAGCTTAAAACATAGCTTACATAGCTTAAAACATAGCTTACATAGCTTAAAACATAGCTTACATAGCTTAAAGCATAGCTTACAGCTTAAAGCATAGCTTACATAGCTTAAAACATAGCTTAAAACATAGCTTACATAGCTTAAAACATAGCTTAAAACATAGCTTACAGCTTAAAACATGGCTTACATAGCTTAAAACATAGCTTACATAGCTTAAAACATAGCTTACATAGCTTAAAACATAGCTTAAAACATAGCTTACATAGCTTAAAACATAGCTTACAGCTTAAAACATAGCTTACAGCTTAAAACATAGCTTACATAGCTTAAAGCATAGCTTACATAGCTTAAAACATAGCTTAAAACATAGCTTACATAGCTTAAAACATAGCTTACAGCTTAAAACATAGCTTACAGCTTAAAACATAGCTTACATAGCTTAAAACATAGCTTAAAGCATAGCTTACATAGCTTAAAACATAGCTTAAAACATAGCTTACATAGCTTAAAACATAGCTTACATAGCTTAAAACATAGCTTAAAACATAGCTTAAAACATAGCTTACATAGCTTAAAACATAGCTTACATAGCTTAAAACATAGCTTACATAGCTTAAAACATAGCTTACATAGCTTAAAGCATAGTTTACAGCTTAAAGCATAGCTTACATAGCTTAAAACATAGCTTAAAACATAGCTTACATAGCTTACATAGCTTAAAACATAGCTTAAAACATAGCTTACAGCTTAAAACATGGCTTACATAGCTTAAAACATAGCTTACATAGCTTAAAACATAGCTTACATAGCTTAAAACATAGCTTAAAACATAGCTTACATAGCTTAAAACATAGCTTACAGCTTAAAACATAGCTTACAGCTTAAAACATAGCTTACATAGCTTAAAACATAGCTTACAGCTTAAAACATAGCTTAAAACATAGCTTACATAGCTTAAAACACTGAAAATGAAGCTACATTTGAGTTCTTTTTCAACAAATGGTCAGTGAAAGAAAGCACTTAACGTTCAGAAAATATTCATCCACAATTAAAACATTATAAAGTTAAATAAAGTTAACATTAACTGGAATCAAATAAAATATTTTTTAAAAAGCTAGATGCCAAGGAAACATTTTTAACTTCATGCACTAAAATAAAATAAAACCATATAGACAAATAAACAAAAACTATAAAAAAATGACCAAAAACACAACAAAATGACTAAAACTTCAACTGAAATGAAAGTGGAAAATATAGAAATAATCAAATAGATTAGAATAATAAAAAACTATTACAGTATCTCAATGATTATAAAATAACACCGGGTCGAACAAACTAAGTGCAGGTTTATTTTCTATTCCTTATTTATTTTCACAATTCTCAATAAGTCTGATTTCATAATTTTCTATAAATAGGTATAAGGGAAAAAATACCAATGTTTTAATTGTAGTGTAAATTTATCCTAAATGAAGCTGTGACTCGATGTGGAACAAACACTTTTTTTTTATCTACTAATAAATTAAAATTTTCCATAAATTAAAATATTTGTACTGCCAATTTGGAGTTGAATGGTTAAGCAAGACGAATGCAGTCAACACTAGAATGTAATAATTTATCATTTAATAATGAATCAAATGGAAGAAGGTGATTTTCTGTGCTGCTCACCTTCGTCTCCTTCGCCTCCGCACCGAAGCGTCAGCTTTTGTCCGGGATGAATGTGAACTGGGCTTTCAGGTCGGACCCGGAGACGGGTTCTGGGGTTAATATCACCGTGTGCTGCAGGTTTAGATTCGACACACAGAGAATCCCAGAGAAGAACCAACGCCGACAGAGAACGCATACTGAACTCCATGCTGTCTAGAAGATGAGATGTTCAGTGCCAATATTATAGCATCATTAATAAATGCATAAATATAAAACTGCTCTTCGACCAAAGTTTGACTTCACAAAACACAGACACAATCTCAAGCTCATGTCAAAACTGCAAATACATGAGTGTTGTTATTTGAAAAATGAAATGCATTAAAATCATGTAGATATGTGGCATAAAGTATAGCTCGGGCAGTCAAATACTCACCGAACGAGTGTTGAAGAGTGAGAGGAGTAAAGTACAGTCCTCACATGACAGCGCTTATATTTCATCTCGTGCTCCATGTTTAAAGATTAACATTTTCTCTTCAATAATCGTCTGCGTGTGGATGAAATGCTGGGGCATGCTTTCCAACTGTTTGAGTTTATATCATAAGAGTTAGTGGCGGTTTATGGTTGACGAATGTCAGCTTTAGGTAATTAGTCACATTGTTTGCCTTTGTGCTAAATGTATATGCAGAAGAACAAATGAGAAATTGATAATTCAGCATTCTGATACATTCTGATTCAGAAAAGTCCTTTTTGGCAATATTGATGATATATTTCTGTCAGTGGTGAATCACCATGAACAGCAGGGAATACAATGCTAAATACTGAAACAATAAAAACAGACTTTTGAAAAGGGTACAAAGAAAGTTTTCAGTTTTGTTTGAGTCCAGACTTTTTTCTGTGGTTGGGAACAATCTGCCGCTTGAGATTAGATTGGCATCTTCCCTATAACATATACTATTATTATTATTATTATATTGTATTATGGTCTTGGTTATTACTCTGTCTTCAGAATGTTTATCTGTCATTCCTTTTGGTTTCTAAATTAATTTGTTTATTGTTTCTGTTTTAAGTGCTTATGGTTTGGTTTTAATGTACAGCACTTCGGTCAGTCTTGTGGCTGTTTTTAAATGAGCTTTATTAATAAATGAACTTGAACTTGTTTTTAGAGTCGAAGGCTGTGCATCTAATGTATTTTGGAACAAAAATATCCAACATGACATTGTTACTTTGGGCCATTTCAATGCGTCTGAATGTTGTATTGTTACTTTAGATCAGTAAACAGTATTAAAATGGTGCTTTAGTAAGATTTGGGTCCTGAGGTAAAACCAAGCTGAGAACCACTGATTTAGATCTTGTATCTTCCGTCTTGCGATTTCTTTCTTTATATTTTCATATGGGAAAGAGAAAGAGAAATTCGTATTTTGGGCTAGTTAATTGATCTGAATGCGGTTTCTCCACATAAACTTAAAGTATTTTCAAAGTTTAAAATCAGGTTGACTCTATGGTAATGAGCTATGACCCGGTTCGGCGGCAGCCAATCAGAATGCAGAAGTCCTCCGCTCGAGAGGATCCAGAGAACGCAGCACTGTAAACTTTGGTTCCGACCACATTAGTTCCCAAGTATTTTAGCGCTTTGTTTTTCAGCGGGAATGCTATTAATTTCCCCAAAACAACATCTATTTGACCAACTACATTAAGGCTACACTTCAAACAGGACAGTTTGTAAACCTCTGCATGTAAAAAATAACCATGAACGCAAAAGCCACACCACACAAATGGCTTTTAAATTTGTTTATTTCGTTAGTAAACATGCAACTATAATTGTTAAGTTTCCAATCTATCAATTTCTTACTTTCACATAAAAAAAATGTCATGAGGTTAACCTATACCCTACTTGTGCTCAGTCTGCACAAGATCAACGAGCTTGTTTGCTTTGCGGCTCCTTTAAATACACGACGAGCGTCAGCGTATCTTTCTACGTCAGAGCGTCAGAGCGTCAGCGTATCTTTCTACAGCGTTGCTGGCTGGCGGCGAATTTTGACGCTCTCGCCGGCGGCGGTGTGAACGCACAATAGGATGCGGCAGATTACAACGCCCGCGAGGTTAACAACACAAACACAAATGTAAAATAGCCACCGGAATTTGATGAAATTAAATTTGATTGGTCCATCGCGATCTGCGCTGTAAAAAGTAACAGGTGTTACGATGACCCTCCCTACTTAAGCCGCGGTGTAGGCAATCTATATATATATTATATATACAGGTGCATCTCAATAAATTATGTCGTGAAAAAGTTCATTTCAGTAATTCAACTCAAATTGTGAAACTTGTGTATTAAATAAATTCAGTGCACACAGACTGAAGTAGTTTAAGTCTTTGGTTCTTTTAATTGTGATGATTTTGGCTCACATTTAACAAAAACACACCAATTCACATCTCAACAAATTATAATACTTCATAAGACCAATAAAAAAACTTTTTTATTGAATTGTTGTCTTCTGGAAAGTATGTTCATTTACTGTATATGCACTAGATACTTGGTAGGGGCTTCTTTTGCTTTAATTACTTTAATTCGGCGTGGCATGGAGGTGATCAGTTTGTGGCACTGCTGAGGTGGCATGGAGGTGATCAGTGTGTGGCACTGCTGAGGTGGCATGGAGGTGATCAGTGTGTGGCACTGCTGAGGTGGCATGGAGGTGATCAGTGTGTGGCACTGCTGAGGTGGCATGGAGGTGATCAGTGTGTGGCACTGCTGAGGTGGCATGGAGGTGATCAGTTTGTGGCACTGCTGAGGTGGCATGGAGGTGATCAGTGTGTGGCACTGCTGAGGTGGCATGGAGGTGATCAGTGTGTGGCACTGCTGAGGTGGCATGGAGGTGATCAGTTTGTGGCACTGCTGAGGTGGCATGGAGGTGATCAGTTTGTGGCACTGCTGAGGTGGCATGGAGGTGATCAGTTTGTGGCACTGCTGAGGTGGCATGGAGGTGATCAGTGTGTGGCACTGCTGAGGTGGCATGGAGGTGATCAGTGTGTGGCACTGCTGAGGTGGCATGGAGGTGATCAGTGTGTGGCACTGGCATGGAGGTGATCAGTTTGTGGCACTGCTGAGGTGGCATGGAGGTGATCAGTTTGTGGCACTGCTGAGGTGGCATGGAGGTGATCAGTTTGTGGCACTGCTGAGGTGGCATGGAGGTGATCAGTTTGTGGCACTGCTGAGGTGGCATGGAGGTGATCAGTGTGTGGCACTGCTGAGGTGGCATGGAGGTGATCAGTTTGTGGCACTGCTGAGGTGGCATGGAGGTGATCAGTTTGTGGCACTGCTGAGGTGGCATGGAGGTGATCAGTGTGTGGCACTGCTGAGGTGGCATGGAGGTGATCAGTGTGTGGCACTGCTGAGGTGGCATGGAGGTGATCAGTTTGTGGCACTGCTGAGGTGGCATGGAGGTGATCAGTTTGTGGCACTGCTGAGGTGGCATGGAGGTGATCAGTTTGTGGCACTGCTGAGGTGGCATGGAGGTGATCAGTTTGTGGCACTGCTGAGGTGGCATGGAGGTGATCAGTTTGTGGCACTGCTGAGGTGGCATGGAGGTGATCAGTGTGTGGCACTGCTGAGGTGGCATGGAGGTGATCAGTGTGTGGCACTGCTGAGGTGGCATGGAGGTGATCAGTGTGTGGCACTGCTGAGGTGGCATGGAGGTGATCAGTGTGTGGCACTGCTGAGGTGGCATGGAGGTGATCAGTGTGTGGCACTGCTGAGGTGGCATGGAGGTGATCAGTTTGTGGCACTGCTGAGGTGGCATGGAGGTGATCAGTGTGTGGCACTGCTGAGGTGGCATGGAGGTGATCAGTGTGTGGCACTGCTGAGGTGGCATGGAGGTGATCAGTGTGTGGCACTGCTGAGGTGGCATGGAGGTGATCAGTTTGTGGTTCAGTTTCCAGGTCTCTTCTCTGGTCCAACCACCAGCAGACTCACATTATGTCCACGACCAATCCTAAAAGGGAAAAAGAGACAACAGCAACAACAACGAAACAAACCTATAATCCATGATGTCGTAACACACTGCTGAGGTGGTGTGAAGCCCAGGTTTCTTTGACTGTGGTCTTCAGCTCATCTGCATGTTTTGGTCTCTTGTTTCTCATTTCCCTCTTGACAATACCTCATAGATTCTCTATGTTCAGGTCTGGTGAGTTTGCTGGCCAGTCAAGAACACCAACACATGGTCATTTAACCATCTTTTGGTGCTTTTGGCAGTGTGGGCAGGAGCCAAACCCTGCTGGAAAATGAAATCAGCATCTTTAAAAAGCTGGTCAGCAGAAGGAAGCATGAAGTGCTTCAAAATGTCTTGGTAAACGGGTGGTGATGTTGATGGACCAACACCAGCAGAGGACATTGACCCCAAATCATCACAGACTGTGGAAACTTAACACTGGACTTCAAGCAGCTTGGGCTCTGAGCTTCTCCACCCTTCCTCCAGACTCTAGGACCTTGGTTTCCAAATGAAATACAAAACTTGCTCTCATCTGAAAAGAGGACTTTGGACACTGGGCAACAGTCCAGTTCTTCTTCTCTTAGCCCAGGTAAGACACCTCTGAAGACAACTGTAGCCAAATTCCTCGACACGTCTGTGTGTGGTGCTCTTGATGCCTTGACCCCAGACTCAGTCCATTCCTTGTGAAGTTCACACAAATTCTTGAATGGATTTTCTTGACAATCCTCATAAGCTGCGGTTCTCTCGGTTGGTTGTGCATCTTTTTCTTCCACACTTTTTCCTTTCACACAACTTTCTGTTAACATGCTTGGATACAGCACTCTGTGAACAGCTTCTTTGGCAATGAATGTTTGTGGCTTACCCTCCTTGTGAAGGGTGTCAATGACTGTCTTCTGGACAACTGTCAGATCAGCAGTCTTCCCCATGATTGTGTAGTCTAGTGAACCAAACTGAGAGACCATTTTGACGGCTCAGGAAACCTTTGCAGGTGTTTTGAGTTGATTAGCTGATTGGCATGTCACCATATTATAATTTGTTAAGATAGTGAATTGGTGGGTTTTTGTTAAATGCTAAATTGTATTTCAGTCTGTGTGCATTTAATTTATTTAATACACGAGTTTCACAATTTGAGTTGAATTACTGAAATAAATGAACTTTCCACAACATTCTAATTTATTGAGATGCACCTGTGTATATATATTATATTATTTAATTATAATTTTTTCTTCAGAAATTCCGTAACTAGTACGTAACCGCATAGAGACATCTTTCCGGCTGCCGCGCCTATGTTAAACTGCATTTCATAGTAATCTCGATTCTACCTGCTTGTTATATTTCTACAGAGATCATCCTCAAACGTTGCCACACGGTGGCAGCAGAATACTTAAACATCACCATATGTTCGTTAAAACTACGTTCTGTGTTTTTCTTTCATTTTTTGTCTTGTCTTGCTTCTCTTAGCTGTCTATAGAAAGCTGAATCTAAATCGACAGCGAAACGCTAAACAGCGAGTAAAAGGCCACCCTGTTTCTCAGAAAAAGTTTGATTCTGTGACTCGATAGCCCTGTTTTTCCCTTCTGATAGATTGTGATGTTACACACACACACGCGCGCAGAGTGAAGGCCCCTCCCTCCCTCAGAGCACAGAGAACATGAAGCATGAGGAAATAGACACAAACACACACTAGTCTCTGGAGGACCGAGGAGAAACCTGTGTGTGTGTATGGAGTTGCACATCATCTGTTCATACCTCATTTGAATATCCCCAAGCAGGAAGAGTTTGGCAGGTAAATGACGGCATTTAAGTTCTTGCATCATTACAGATCATATTTAGAGTGTATTTTTCAGATATGTGTGTGAGTGTCTGGGGTGTTCCTGTGGCTTCACTCAAAATAGACACTAAAACGCTCATATCCGCGGTGTTTTCACCTGCTTTGAACGCATTTAGTGTGTGTGTGTGTGTGTGTGTGTGTGTGTGTGTGTGAGAGTGAGTGTGAGTGCATGTGGGCGTTTGTGTGAGTGTCTGTGTGTGTGTGTGTGTGTGTGTGTGCGCGAGTGCGTGTGTGTCTGTGTGTGTGTGTGTGTGTGTGTGTGTGTGTGTGTGTGTGAGAGGGTGCGTGTGTCTGTGTGTGCGAGTGCGAGTGTGTGTGTGTGTGTGTGTGTGTGTGTGTGCGTGCGTGTGAGTGTGGTGTGAGTGCGTGTGTGTGTGTGTCTGTGTGTGCGAGTGGGCGTTTGTGTGTTTGTGTGTGTGTGTGTGTGTGTGGAACGTTGAGAAGGGAGGAGATACATTGTAACATTGTCTGTGATGAACTTCATATAGTGATACTTTTTGACAGTGTTCTATATTTATGACTCATTTTCATATAAAGAATTGTTTAAAGTGTGTTTTCCAAGCCTGGGAAACTCATGAATGAAGTTTTGTGAGTGCAGTCTTTGTGAGTGCAAACCTTGCTTTAGTACATTTGATACAATGTATCATTATATTCAGTACTTTGTGTTGAAAGTGGAACATTCCAAACATACTGTCCAAAACGGATAGTCCCTCTAACAGCAAGTACAATCTGTACATAAACACACTTCTTTATCACCGCAATAAGGTTTTCTTTTTGTTTTTTCCAAAATAAAAAAGTTACAATGTGCCCAAAAAGAGTTTGGATGCTTAAAGTGCACATACATATTAAAATGGAATTGAACTTGAAATTAAACAGTTAAGTTTAAGAAAAAATATCTATTTTAAAAAGTGTGTTTTATGTTTTGTAGCATATTCAATACACAAGGTTTTTATGACTCGTATTGTATGATATAGTGAGAATATGGAGCTCAAGAACGGCTCCGTTTTATTCAGAGGCACAAACTGAGCAAAAATATGCAATTTGGAGCAGATGCTTATATGGCCAAAAATGATTACATTTGTATTGATTTTAAATCAAATTATGTATTTGTAATATAAATCAATGATATCTTTATAACTGTATAGCAGATGCTTGCATAAAATTGCGTAAATAGTCAAATAACCAGTTGTGTCTCTGTATCTCCAGGAATATGTCTTCGTAAGATGACATACAAAAGGCTTAGTTTTATGATCAAAGCTCTGAAACATATTATGCAATACATTACAATGATAATTGAGAGATGAAAAATAGATGTTTCTCAAAATCCTGATGCTCACATTTCAAAAAAATGATATATGGCCAATCAAGTGCACCTAAGTTGCTTCAGCCCTTGAATTGATATTTGATCACTGATGACACATGATTTGATATTTAATGCAATGACAAGTAGATAAAGTGTCCAGATGCTTTCTAACTAGCCAAATACATGGCAGCAGTTAAAGACGCTCCCTCTGTATGAACACAATGCCATCGCTGACTCATTCTCGTGATCCTGATAGTCCAGAATGAAGGTCTGTGTGTTGTGAAAGGGTTTATATTGTGTTTGTCATTTGCACCGTCCGTGTAATGATGATGTGGTTTGGTAATTCCGGTCTGGATGGGTGTATGGTGTCTTAAACCGATCCATCTGCGCTCCGTATCGATCTTTTCTCTCTCTCAGTCGTTTGTAATGCATTTATGGCTGTGTGCAGATGTGAATGTGGTTTGTCTGGTGCTCCGTCAAGAGTGAGAAACACCAGAGCAGAAAGCAGAAGCGTACAGTAAACTAAAGGAGGGTCCAGTCGTGTTTATCTGATGCTTAGAGACTGTGTCTGAATTTCTTTCCCCTTTTTGGATGTTCTGGTTTGACCGTGTGATACTGACTCATGTTCAACCACTCATGTGGCTTTTAGCGTGAACGTTAAACAGTTTTACACGAGGAATAGTTCCCACCGTGTCGTTCCAAACCCGGATTATTTTCTAAAGGCAAAGACATTGCTTTTCAGGCAATATAGTGTTTTAGTCAGGCTAGTGGAAAGAAAACATCCAGAATACATATTAAAGAGTTTATTTGTTGACACTTTATGGTCTGGAGATTTTAATTACAAACATATTTTTGAAGGCCATGGGATTATTTGTCAGTATAATTTACATTAGTTTTATTCATATTACATTTTTACCCCGTTTACTTTTAGAGCTTGCCATAAACCCCATATTATTTTATTTTAAGCAAAACAAGATAAGCAATTTTTTTAAGCAAAACAAGATAACCAGAATTTCCAAATTTCTGGGTTTTGTGATTTCAGATTTGTTCATTATTAAAGGAATATTTCACCCAAAAATGATGTTAACTGATGGACTGGAGTGGTGTGGATTATTGTGATGTTTTTATCAGACTCTCATTCTGACGGCACCCATTCACTGCAGAGCATCTATTGCTGAGACACTGATGCAGAGACACATTTCTCCAAACCTGATGAAGAATCATACTTATGTACATCTGGGATGCAAACTTTCATTTTTGGGTGAACTATTCATTTAATGTCAAACTGTGTTGAATGCAATTCAGTCCGGAGAAACGCATCTAAAACAGTGTTTCGACATTAGGCTTTTTGCTCTCTGATATAAACGACAGCCATAGCTCCGTTCTTGTTCCGAGTTACAACCATAGACTATTTCCTCTTATGCTGGAAGCGATCAGACAGAGTAAGAGATCCCGATCCCAGCTCTCCGTTCAGTACGATCTTCTGTCTGTGTGTGTTTCCAGACATGTTCTCGATCTGATCACGGTGTGTGTGTGTTTCCAGACATGTTCTCGATCTGATCACGGTGTGTGTGTGTGTGTTTCCAGACATGTTCTCGATCTGATCACGGTGTGTGTGTGTTTCCAGACATGTTCTCGATCTGATCACGGTCTGTGTGTGTGTGTTTCCAGACATGTTCTCGATCTGATCACGGTGTGTGTGTGTTTCCAGACATGTTCTCGATCTGATCACGGTGTGTGTGTGTTTCCAGACATGTTCTCGATCTGATCACGGTCCGTGTGTGTTTCCAGACATGTTCTCGATCTGATCACGGTCCGTGTGTGTTTCCAGACATGTTCTCGATCTGATCACGGTCTGTGTGTGTTTCCAGACATGTTCTCGATCTGATCACGGTGTGTGTGTTTCCAGACATGTTCTCGATCTGATCACGGTCTGTGTGTGTTTCCAGAAATGTTCTCGATCTGATCACGGTCCGTGTGTGTTTCCAGACATGTTCTCGATCTGATCACGGTCTGTGTGTGTTTCCAGACATGTTCTCGATCTGATCACGGTCTGTGTGTGTTTCCAGACATGTTCTCGATCTGATCACGGTCCGTGTGTGTTTCCAGACATGTTCTCGATCTGATCACGGTCCGTGTGTGTTTCCAGACATGTTCTCGATCTGATCACGGTCTGTGTGTGTTTCCAGACATGTTCTCGATCTGATCACGGTCTGTGTGTGTTTCCAGACATGTTCTCGATCTGATCACGGTGTGTGTGTTTCCAGACATGTTCTCGATCTGATCACGGTCTGTGTGTGTTCCAGAAATGTTCTCGATCTGATCACGGTCCGTGTGTGTTTCCAGACATGTTCTCGATCTGATCACGGTCCGTGTGTGTTTCCAGACATGTTCTCGATCTGATCACGGTCTGTGTGTGTTTCCAGACATGTTCTCGATCTGATCACGGTCCGTGTGTGTTTCCAGACATGTTCTCGATCTGATCACGGTCCGTGTGTGTTTCCAGACATGTTCTCGATCTGATCACGGTCCGTGTGTGTTTCCAGACATGTTTCTCGATCTGATCACGGTGTGTGTGTGTTTCCAGACATGTTCTCGATCTGATCACGGTCTGTGTGTGTTTCCAGACATGTTCTCGATCTGATCACGGTCTGTGTGTGTTTCCAGACATGTTCTCGATCTGATCACGGTGTGTGTGTGTTTCCAGACATGTTCTCGATGTGATCACGGTCTGTGTGTGTTTCCAGACATGTTCTCGATCTGATCACGGTGTGTGTGTTTCCAGACATGTTCTCGATCTGATCACGGTGTGTGTGTGTTTCCAGACATGTTCTCGATCTGATCACGCTCTGTGTGTGTTTCCAGACGTGTTCTCGATCTGATCACGGTCCGTGTGTGTTTCCAGACATGTTCTCGATCTGATCACGGTCTGTGTGTGTTTCCAGACATGTTCTCGATCTGATCACGGTCCGTGTGTGTTTCCAGACATGTTCTCGATCTGATCACGGTGTGTGTGTTTCCAGACATGTTCTCGATCTGATCACGCGTGTGTGTTTCCAGACATGTTCTCGATCTGATCACGGTCTGTGTGTGTTTCCAGACATGTTCTCGATCTGATCACGGTCTGTGTGTGTTTCCAGACATGTTCTCGATCTGATCACGGTCCGTGTGTGTTTCCAGACATGTTCTCGATCTGATCACGGTCTGTGTGTGTTTCCAGACATGTTCTCGATCTGATCACGGTCCGTGTGTGTTTCCAGACATGTTCTCGATCTGATCACGGTCTGTGTGTGTTTCCAGACATGTTCTCGATCTGATCACGGTCCGTGTGTGTTTCCAGACATGTTCTCGATCTGATCACTCTGTGTGTGTTTCCAGACATGTTCTCGATCTGATCACGGTCTGTGTTTCCAGACATGTTCTCGATCTGATCACGGTCCGTGTGTGTTTCCAGACATGTTCTCGATCTGATCACGTGTGTGTGTGTTTCCAGACATGTTCTCGATCTGATCACGCTCGTGTGTGTTTCCAGACATGTTCTCGATCTGATCACGGTCTGTGTGTGTGTTTCCAGACATGTTCTCGATCTGATCACGCTCGTGTGTGTGTGTGTTTCCAGACATGTTCTCGATCTGATCACGGTGTGTGTGTTTCCAGACATGTTCTCGACGATCACTGTGTGTGTGTTCCAGACATGTTCTCGATCTGATCACGCTCTGTGTGTGTGTGTTTCCAGACATGTTCTCGATCTGATCACGGTCTGTGTGTGTTTCCAGACATGTTCTCGATCTGATCACGGTCTGTGTGTGTTTCCAGACATGTTCTCGATCTGATCACGCACGGTTGTGTGTGTTTCCAGACATGTTCTCGATCTGATCACGGTCTGTGTGTGTTTCCAGACATGTTCTCGATCTGATCACGGTCTGTCTGTGTGTTTCCAGACATGTTCTCGATCTGATCACGGTGTGTGTGTTTCCAGACATGTTCTCGATCTGATCACGGTCGTGTGTGTTTCCAGACATGTTCTCGATCTGATCACGCTCTGTGTGTGTTTCCAGACATGTTCTCGATCTGATCACGGTCTGTGTGTGTTTCCAGACATGTTCTCGATCTGATCACGCTCTGTGTGTGTGTGTTTCCAGACATGTTCTCGATCTGATCACGGTCTGTGTGTGTGTGTTTCCAGACATGTTCTCGATCTGATCACGGTCTGTGTGTGTTTCCAGACATGTTCTCGATCTGATCACGGTCTGTGTGTGTTTCCAGACATGTTCTCGATCTGATCACGCTCTGTGTGTGTGTGTTTCCAGACATGTTCTCGATCTGATCACGCACGGTCTGTGTGTGTTTCCAGACATGTTCTCGATCTGATCACGGTGTGTGTGTGTTTCCAGACATGTTCTCGATCTGATCACGGTCTGTCTGTGTGTTTGCAGACATGTTCTCGATCTGATCACGGTGTGTGTGTGTTTCCAGACATGTTCTCGATCTGATCACGGTCCGTGTGTGTTTCCAGACATGTTCTCGATCTGATCACGCACGGTCTGTGTGTGTTTCCAGACATGTTCTCGATCTGATCACGGTGTGTGTGTGTTTCCAGACATGTTCTCGATCTGATCACGGTCTGTCTGTGTGTTTGCAGACATGTTCTCGATCTGATCACGGTGTGTGTGTTTCCAGACATGTTCTCGATCTGATCACGCTCTGTGTGTGTGTGTTTCCAGACATGTTCTCGATCTGATCACGCACGGTCTGTGTGTGTTTCCAGACATGTTCTCGATCTGATCACGGTGTCTGTGTGTTTGCAGACATGTTCTCGATCTGATCACGGTCTGTCTGTGTGTTTGCAGACATGTTCTCGATCTGATCACGGTGTGTGTGTTTCCAGACATGTTCTCGATCTGATCACGGTGTGTGTGTGTTTCCAGACCGCAGCATGAAGCCGTTTGAAGAGCAGCAGTTCTCCGCTCTGAGGAAACAGTGCCAGCAGAACCGGACTCTGTTTGAAGACCCCGTCTTCCCCGCCGTGGACCAGTCGCTCTTCTATCATGGGAACCGCATCGGAAAAGTCACCTGGAAGAGACCCAAGGTACGATTTTAAGATGCAAAAGTCCTATTCATATATTGTAAATCTGTTTGTAATCTAGCTTAGTTTTGTCTGAAAATGTTGATCTGTTTTCCCGTTTGTATTAATTAATACATTTTATTATTTTATAATCCAATTTATTCCATGAATCTGATCATTTAACACATTAATATAAATGTTCATACTATAATTCTGAACTTACTATATTTTACCTTTTCTATTAGATTTATTTTATTATCCAATTATTTATTTATTTGTATAAATGTGATAATATAACTCCTAAAGTATGAAACTTGATATTGGTCTATTGTACCTATCTTATTTTTAAATAAATTGGATTATAAAATAATTGTATTTATTTAAAAATCAAATGGGTAAAATAGACCAATATCAAGTTTCATACTTTAATTCTGAACGTTAAGCGTTAAATTATCAAAATAAATTTGATTCTGAAACAACAATATGAAACTTGATATTAGTAATTTTATTGTTAAGTAAATCTAGTAATTTCCTAATTCCATTTATTTGATAATTTATCCTTTAAAGTTTAGGATTGAAGTATGAAATTTGATATTGGTCTATTTATTTTTAAATAATATGACTTTAAAATCGAATTTATTATTAAAATCTGAATATTCAACACTTCAGGATTACAGTTGAAACTTTATATCAGTATATTTTCCCTGTTTTATTATTACATCAAATTATTTTGTAGTCAGATTTATTTATGATTAAATTATGTAACTTGGTCTTTTCCCCCTATTTTATTGAGTAAATCAAATAATTGTATCATTTCATTTATTTCATAAATCTGACGATTTAAAGACTTAAAATTCAAGAATCACCCTATTTTATTATTAAATCTAATTATTTTATATAAAATCTATTTAATAAATCCGATAATTATACACGTGAACGATTTTGTTCTTAAATAAAACAAATGATTTTATAATCAAATTTATTTAATAAATGTGATCATTTTAACTCTTAATGTTCAGGATTAAATTATAAACTTAAAGTATGAGCAAAGTAATAGTTAGCAAACAGCACAGATTGACACAAAGACGTGATAATTAGAGCTCTTTCGTAACCATTAATGCTCTTGAATCAGTAGAAAGTGTATTTTATCATCTGAAGAACCTGCTTGTTGTTATTAATCATATCTGATCTGTGCGTTTATGAAAGGTGTGGCTCTTCTGGCCGTAGATCTCGTGTAACTGGACTCCACTTGTTACGCATTGAAACTCATGCCAGATAAATGTGTTTATAGCTGAAACAATAACCTCTTCATACAGAGAACGCTTGATGATATTATATTTAGCCACAGATTATAATAGTTATTGTTGGAAATGTGCACGAGTAAAGGTTTGTGTACAGGAGTGGTTTCCCGCAGCTGTCATAACTGGAAAAATAATGTTTTCTTTGCATGTCAATAAACCTGAGCCAGCATGTATATAATAAACCATGCATAATATTTCTGAAAGTCTCTTCTGCTCATCAAGGCTGCATTTATTTGATCAAAAATACAGTAAAACAGTGAAATATTATTGCATGTAAAACAGCAGTTTTCTATGTGAATATGTGTTAAAATGTAATTAAAATCTGTGATGCGCAGCTGTATTTTCAGCATCATTACTGCAGTCTTCAGTGTCACATGATCTTCAGAAATCATAATAATATACTGATTTACTGCTCAAGAAACATTTCTGATTATTATAAATGTTGAAAACAGTTCAACAAGCATTATATTTTTATGGAAACCATCAACAATAATACTCTTAATTTTCAGGATTCACAGATGAATAGAAACGTAACATTTGTAACATTATAACAACTTTCGTAACATAATAAACGTCTTCTATTTACCGTGTATTGTGAACAGCGGTGTATATTATCAAGTCACACTGAATATGATTGCATGAAATATAACCAGAAATTCATGAATGGGCACAATTTGAGCAGAAGGTCTTAAAATAATGAAATAACGTACATTTAGTCTTATTTCATGACGTGTGTGTATATATACTGTATGAAATATGTGCTTCTCTGAAGCTCATTACACAAAAACAAGCCTGAACGATCTTTGTCAATTAAAACTGAATCCAGTCCTCTCTGGGAAAGCCGTTTTGGCGATCCATTAGCTAGTTAAATATGCATGAGGTTTTAAGTAATGCTTGAATGGATTGTCAGTATTAGATGAACTTAAAGCTTGTTTCATCCTGCGAGCGTCTAATGCATTCGTGTTTGCACGATGATTTTCGTCTAGATTGTTTGGCAGGTGAAAACTCAGTCTTTGAGAAACACACCCCAAAGGTTAATGCTGGAGTATGCTCTGAAGTGAACGCCACTAAACAGGTGACACGAGCAGCGTGTTTGCGTTTAGGGAGCATTGCTTCATGTATTCAGGACACTCCCTGTTTCTCCGTGTGCTGTTCAGGCATGTGAGTGTAATGTAGCTGAACAAGTGCAATGCAATCTTCCGCCACCAGAAAGCTCCTGTGTACTGAAGCAGGAGTCTGTTTCGTTCACTCAGGCCGGTGGTGCATACTTCACTCATGAAGAGGTTGTGTTGAGTAAAGCTGTGCTGGGAGAAAGAATAATCCGTGTCTGTGTTTCATTTAGGGCTGAAGCATTTGGGCAGGGAAAACGTTTTTTTTGTTTGGTCAATGCATTTTAAATGTTTTTTTTGTTTGGTCAATGCATTTTAAATATTTTTTTGTTTGGTCAGTGCATTTTTAATGCATTTAAAAAAAAAATTGTTTGGTCAGTGCATTTTAAATGTTTTTTTGTTTGGTCAGTGCATTTTAAATGTTTTTTTGTTTGGTCAGTGCATTTTAAATGATTTTTTGTTTGGTCAGTGCATTTTAAATGATTTTATGTTTGGTCAGTGCATTTTAAATGTTTTTTTGTTTGGTCAGTGCATTTTAAATGCTTTTTTGTTTGGTCAGTGCATTTTAAATGTTTTTTTGTTTGGTCAGTGCATTTTAAATGTTTTTTTGTTTGGTCAGTGCATTTTAAATGTTTTTTTGTTTGGTCAGTGCATTTTAAATGCTTTTTTGTTTGGTCAGTGCATTTTAAATGCTTTTTTGTTTGGTCAGTGCATTTTAAATGCTTTTTTGTTTGGTCAGTGCATTTTAAATGCTTTTTTGTTTGGTCAGTGCATTTAAATGATTTTTTAAATGCATTTTAAATGTTTTTTTGTTTGGTCAATGCATTTTAAATGTTTTTTTAATGCATTTTAAATGTTTTTTTTGTTTGGTCAGTGCATTTTAAATGTTTTTTTAATGCATTTTAAATGTTTTTTTTGTTTGGTCACTGCATTTTTTTTTTTTTTTGGTCAGTGCATTTTAAATGTTTTGTTTTGTTGTTTTTTTTGGTCAGGGCATTGAAATTTATTTTTTGTCAATGCATTTAAAAAAAAAATGTTTTTGTTCGGTGCATTTAAAATTTTTTTTTTGTACATTTACATTTATGCATTTAGCAGATGCTTTTATCCAAAGCGACTTACAGGTCATTCAGGTTATACATGTTATTTTGTCAGTATGTGTTCCCTGGGAATCGAACCCACAACCTTTGCGCTGCTAACGCAATGCTCTACCACTGAGCCACACAGGAACATTTAAAAAAAAATGTTTAGCAGTGAAATTGTTTTATTACAATGGTAATATTTTAATTTAACATTTGCATATAATTATATTAATAATATTAATTTAGAATACAATCAATTTATTAATATTGGTGTTTTATTATTATTATTACATAAAATTATTGATCAAAATATAAAATATTATCATTGTAATAAAACAATGAATGAATGAATAAATGCATATAAAAAACAAGTCAGCTTTTAACCATTGTAATGCTTGTTGACTTATAATGATGATTTCATTAATAATGAGATGCTCATCAATTCAGCTGTTTTTGTTGTTGTTTGAATATCTTGAATTTCTTGTTTACTTTACCCAGAAAATCAGCTTCCTCGTGTTTGTTGCGTTTCAGTTAAAAACGAGCTCTTAAACTAATCTTTTAAATGGTTAGTCAGGACATTATGCAGTGTTTGAGCCTCAGTGACACACTAAACCAGGAGCAGAAGAACCGGTCCGGTTTAACAACAGGGGACAAACACACGGCCCTGTGGCCCTGTGGCTCTGGTGAATGTGTGTGTGTGTGGCTCTGGTGAATGTGTGTGTGTGTGGCTCTGGTGAATGTGTGTGTGGCTCTGGTGAATGTGTGTGTGTGTGGCTCTGTGTCTCTGGTGAATGTGTGTGTGGCTCTGTGTCTCTGGTGAATGTGTGTGTGGCTCTGTGGCTCTGGTGAATGTGTGTGTGGCTCTGGTGAATCTGTGTGTGTGACCCTGTGGCTCTGGTGAATGTGTGTGTGTGTGTGTGGCTCTGTGTCTCTGGTGAATGTGTGTGTGGCTCTGTGTCTCTGGTGAATGTGTGTGTGTGTGTGTGTGTGTGTGTGTGTGTGTGTGTGTGTGTGTGTGTGTGTGTGTGTGGCTCTGTGTCTCTGGTGAATGTGTGTGTGTGGCTCTGTGTCTCTGGTGAATGTGTGTGTGTGGCTCTGTGTCTCTGGTGAATGTGTGTGTGACCCTGTGGCTCTGGTGAATGTGTGTGTGGCTCTGTGTCTCTGGTGTGTGTGTGGCTCTGTGTCTCTGGTGAATGTGTGTGTGTGTGTGTGTGGCTCTGTGTCTCTGGTGAATGTGTGTGTGACCCTGTGGCTCTGGTGAATGTGTGTGTGGCTCTGTGTCTCTGGTGTGTGTGTGGCTCTGTGTCTCTGGTGAATGTGTGTGTGTGTGTGTGTGTGTGGCTCTGTGTCTCTGGTGAATGTGTGTGTGGCTCTGTGTCTCTGGTGAATCTGTGTGTGTGGCTCTGGTGAATGTGTGTGTGACCCTGTGGCTCTGGTGAATGTGTGTGTGGCTCTGGTGAATGTGTGAGTGACTCTGTGGCACTGGTGAATGTGTGTGTGACCCTGTGTCTCTGGTGAATGTGTGTGTGACCCTGTGTCTCTGGTAAATGTGTGTGTGGCTCTGTGGCTCTGGTGAATGTGTGTGTGGCCCTGTGGCTCTGGTGAATGTGTGTGTGGCTCTGGTGAATGTGTGTGTGACCCTGTGGCTCTGGTGAATGTGTGTGTGTCTCTGTGGCTCTGGTGAATGTGTGTGTGGCTCTGGTGAATGTGTGTGTGACCCTGTGGCTCTGGTGAATGTGTGTGTGACCCTGTGGCTCTGGTGAATGTGTGTGTGGCTCTGTGTCTCTGGTGAATGTGTGTGTGGCCCTGTGGCTCTGGTGAATGTGTGTGTGGCTCTGGTGAATCTGTGTGTGTGGCTCTGGTGAATCTGTGTGTGTGACCCTGTGGCTCTGGTGAATGTGTGTGTGGCTCTGGTGAATGTGTGTGTGACCCTGTGGCTCTGGTGAATGTGTGTGTGGCCCTGTGGCTCTGGTGAATGTGTGTGTGGCCCTGTGGCTCTGGTGAATGTGTGTGTGGCTCTGGTGAATGTGTGTGACCCTGTGTCTCTGGTGAATGTGTGTGTGACCCTGTGTCTCTGGTGAATGTGTCTGTGGCTCTGGTGAATGTGTGTGTGTGTGTCTCTGGTGAATGTGTGTGTGGATCTGGTGAATGTGTGTGTGGCTCTGGTAAATGTGTGTGTGTGCTCTGGTAAATGTGTGTGTGGATCTGGTGAATGTGTGTGTGGCTCTGGTAAATGTGTGTGTGTCTCTGGTGAATCTGTGTGTGTGCTCACGGGAATCTCTGTGTCTGTCTGTGTGACAGGAGCTGTGTGAAGACCCACACTTGTTTGTGAACGGGATCAGCGCTCATGACCTGCACCAGGGGCAGCTGGGAAACTGCTGGTTTGTGGCGGCCTGCTCCAGTCTGGCCTCCAGAGAAGCTCTGTGGCAGAAGGTGAGTTCACGCCTTTACCAACTCAACTTATACCTAGTTACCACTCTTTGTAACTCTTGTGACTTGTCATGTGGTACTGTACAGATACAGTATAATGTTGTATGCCAAGGTCTTTTCCCAGGAAATGCATGAGCTGATAAAATGTGTATCTTAAAGGGGTGGTTAATTGTTTTTTCTAGGCTTGATTGTGTTTAAGAGGTGGAGTCTAACATGTTAATGCTTCGTTAAAAACAAAAAACACATTATTGTTCACATAATTGACCTTTATTGCACACCGCTCTGTCCCTTCTCTTATGAACACGCTGATGATTTCTTGCTTTTATGAAGCCCCTCCCTCAGAAATACACGATGGGCTCTGATTGGTTAGCTGGTCCAGTGTGTTGTGATTGGCTAAACCGCCAATTTTCTTTACAAAAAATACTGCTGTAACTCAAATTCATAAACATTTCTGATTGATTTGTATTTCCATTTTAGTTTATTTAATTATTTATGTTGGTATTTTGATCAGTTTTATAATATTTCTATTTAATTTGTAATTAATAACAAATGTCATATTACAAAATGATTTCCTTTACAAAAACATTACTGATTAGTTTATATAGTTTCATTTGTGTATTTTTAGTTTATCATTTTTCTAATATTTCTATTTGACTATTGTTTCACTTTTAGTATTTTATTAGTTTTTTATATTTTGATTTAACTTTAATACATTTCAATTTTATTGTAATTTGTCTGTCTTTAATGTATTAGTTTTTTTCAGTTTTAGTACTTAAATGAATATAAAAATATTGCCTTTTTCTTTCACAAATCTTTTATTTTATTTCAGCTTTGTATTATTTTGCCAAAGCAATTTTGTGTAAGTTTAAGTTACAATAATAACAACATGATGTTTCCAAAATCACAAGCCATTTTTGTGACATTGACAGAATGGTGTGAAATACACAAATGGTTTTATGATCGTTTTGTAACAAATATCATGTTCATTTTTCGATTTTCCGAGTGATTTCTGGTATAAAGTGTTTGGTTGCTGTTGTTTATACAGCGGTCCGGTGATTTCTGGTCGTGTAAGCTCATGATTTCACACAGACCGGGATGTTTCTTCATTACAGGTGCATTGTAATCTTTCCAGACGTGCGTTATTAGGACGAGTCTTGCTTCGAGAGAATCAGATGTGACTAATTGGAGACTTGGGGTTATCATATTGTCATTTGTGTCCACACGCGACGCACAGTCGTGGGCAAACATGGCCTCCCACGGGACGACTTCTGTTTGTTTCCCTGTGTAACACGTTTCCAGAGTTTAACACACTTCCGTTCACTCGTGAGCTTCCAGTCGTACGTCATCCGTCCGTGTGTCTCATTAAAGCGGCTGTCGCTGTCACACCGCTGTACACTCATCTCTCTCCTGAGGTCTAATTACTGTCCCCTTGAAGACACACACACACTCACACACACTCACACAGACACACACACACACTCACTCACTCACACACACACACTCACACTCACACTCACACAGACACACACACTCTCACACACACACACACACACACACTCACTCACTCACACTCTCTCTCTCTCTCTCACACACACTCACACACAACACACACACACTCACACACTCACACACACACACACACACACACATACACACACACACACACTCTCACTCTCACTCTCTCACACACACACACAACACCCACACTCACTCTCACACACACACACACACAGTCCACACTCACACACACTCACACACACACTCACACACACACACTCACACACACACACCACTCACACACTCACTCTCTCACACACCACACACACACACTCACACTCACACACACTCACACACACACACACACACACACACACACACCGTGAGCTGCCTACCTAGACAGCATGCTCTTTAAAGTTAGGGTGCAAACTTATGTTGCCATTTAAGACCTCATTTTGGGAGCATCACATCTGTGCTTAATAGAGAAGACAATCCCAGAATGCATTGCAACAAGCTCTGTGAAATGTAATTAAATTGTTACTAAAGCCTTTGCATTATAAAGAGTATATCATGCATTATAAATTATTCATAATGTGTGTTCTAATACATTGTCTTGTTGTATATAATTATAACCGAATTAAAAATGCATAGTGTAATAATGAATTGATAATTATTCATCAGATTGTATAATGCATTACAAGGAAAAAAACAACTTTTTATAATGCATTATACATAAAAACTTTAAGTAAAGTGTTGTTTTTATTCATCATTATGAATTAGCGTTTATAAATGTAGTTTAAAAATATATATTTTAATAGTGGAGTAACACTTATTCACAGTGACCTTGTTATACATGTTGCATGTACTTATTAAATAACAATAAACTATGCATAATTACACGCAACTAACTCTAAACCAAACCCTAATCCTGAACTTAGCCTGAAATTAAGTACTTTGAATTAATTGATATAATACTCCGTACTTGTTTGTATGATTACACCTTAATTTACCTGATAATTACTCCTCAGATATCACCTGAAAGTGAAGCGTGACTCGTTTTAGCTTCAGCTTTAGTCATTTTGTGCATGACATATTTTTTAAATATTATTATTAAAGTTTTTTTTTTTTTATATCCTGTAACCAAAAAAAAACTTAAAGGCACATTTATCAATTTTTATTTAATAATATTTTCTTTTCTTTTCCTTTTTTTTTCTTTTATATAATATATATTTTTTTTCTGTACTTTATGATATATCAAATAATAGTCTGTGTTGCAGCATAGGGCAACTTTATTATTTTTGTTTTGATTATTTAAATATGCATCTGATTGATAATACAGTACATACAGTAAAACAGTACATCCATGTATTGTGTGTTGAGCTGATATTTCATAACACACAGAGATCATTTTGAATATGTGTCAGATTTGTTCTGTTGAGTTGATTCTTTAAATGAACCGAACCGAATCAGTTCGAGTGATTCTTTAATAACTTGTATATCTTATACAAGCTAATATGTCAGCAGATGTATAACGGAAACACTCGATGGAACAAACACACGCATGAATGGGCTTATTGAACCAGTGAATTGAAACGAACTGTTGGAAAGAATCAGCGAGTCGGCTTTCCCAGAACTAATGCGTGAAAGCAGGGCGCTTCGATTGAGTCCTGATATCGATCCGGTCGTGTTGTGGATCGAGCCGGACGCTGGTCGAGACTGTTGACCTTCCAGTGCTCATCTAAACATTCACATACAGAATCTGAATCATTGATAAAACTGATTTTATTCATCCGTCTAGGAGCATCAACACTGCTTGGGATTACACAAGCACAGAAAAAACACATGCATTCACAATCTAAACAGTAGGATAGTACATAAAGCTCAGTTTTTATGACCAGCACAGAGAACATCTAACCTGCTCTGGGTTTTAGGACACAACGCTTGGAGACATTCGATCTCTTAATTGTGTTTGTTGAAGGTCAAAGAGCAGGAGATGTTCTCTTTGGTCGCTCCCTCCTTGAAAGCGAACAGAAAGTACATGACTTTCCGCACCTTGGCCAGCTCCGCGATCCTCTCTCCGAACTCCTGGATATCCGCCTCCAGACACTTGATGGGCGACTCCTCGGGATCCCCGGCGTTCCTCCAGAACTGGCCGATAGGCTCCAGCAGCTGCCTGGTCATCAGGTTGGTCAGATCGGGCGTCCAGAGCTGGCAGATGCCAGTGACGGTGAAGCGTCCGGTTCCTCGCAGGCTGACGTTCCAGCGGAGGAAGCTCAGGTCCTGTCCGCTGAAGTCCAGCCGGTAGACGGACTCGTGTGGCAGCAGAAGCCGCTCTCCGTCCTGCCGCTTCTGACCCTTCTGCTGCAGCGACTGCACCCTCAGACGCATCACCTCCAGCAGCTGCAGGTCCTCGCTGAAGCTCAGCTCTGTTTCTGAAGCCATGAGCGGATCGTCTCGGTGCGCTTGTGCGACTGAATGAACTCTCTCCTCTCTCAGACTTTCCATGCCGCCTCTGTGGCCCCGCGGGGCAAACGCCGGTTAGCTGGGGACTTTATTGATTCTGCATCACAGGCTCTGAGCCTCTGGATGAGTTTTGAACCAACCAACCGGAGAGTCACTGCTAGAGTTTGACGTGGTGCAGCACTAGGCAACAGATGCTTACAGCTGGAACAAAAAAACACTAAACCCTTAGGATTTGCTTTTTTTTTTTTTGGGCAGGGATTTTTTATTATTATTAAATATGCATCTGATTGATAATAATGCTTATTTTATTTTATCCCCACATTCCCATCATTTATTAATTTATTTTTCGTTCAGTCATTCATTATTCTTATAACTATATATAATTTTTTGTCTAATTATTTACATTACATTGTCATGCAATAACATCCAAATATAATACAAATGTATTGCAAAAAATTGTTTAAATCCGTGTACATGCAGTACAACAAATACCTCTATTAATTGTATATTCTTCACTTAGTTTGTTCATTATAATCATCATTATTATTATTATTATTATTATTATTATGGACTCTGTTTTAGCATTACAGTATTCTGATTAACTTTCATGAAAATAACAAAAATGAAGGGCCCTAAAAATCTGTGTTAAGTAAAAATACAACTAATGCTATTCAAATTAGTTTTGGGTCATTTTAATAAAGTTGAAACAAAATATAAATATTAGACGAACCTAAAAGGAAAATTATAACAGGTTACTTTGGCAACGAACTAAAATGTTGAAGTACTAAAATGCCAAAAATTAATATAAAATATACAAAATAATAATTTGATTTAATAGTAAAAGTTAATTTATGCAAAATTATGATTTAATCTTATTTTCAAATGTTTATGTTTGTATTAATTATGTTCTTGAGCTTTCACATGATTTTCTCCGAGCTCCTATAATTCCATGTATCCCCCCCCCCCATAGATCTGACAGTGTCAGTCCCCCCCTCCCCCACAGGTTCTAGGTCTGTCAGTGTCAGTCCCCCCCCCCCCCCCCAGGTCTGTCAGTGTGAGTCTCCCCCCCCCCCCCAGGTCCCAGGTCTTGTCAGTGGTCAGTGTCCGTCCCCCCCCCAGGTCTGTCAGTGTGAGTCCCCCCCCCCCAGGTCAGGTGAGTCCCCCCCCCCCCAGGTCTGTCAGTGTGAGTCCCCCCCCCCCAGGTCTGTCAGTGTGAGTCCCCCCCCCCCCCCCAGGTCTGTCAGAGTCCAGCGCTAAAAGCAGCATCTCGTCTCTCCTCAGGTTATCCCGGACTGGAAGGAGCAGGAATGGGACCAGCAGAAGCCGGAGAGCTATGCCGGGATCTTTCACTTTCGGTTCTGGCGTTTCGGAGACTGGGTGGATGTTGTTATTGATGACCGACTGCCAACCGCCAACGGGACGCTCATCTACTGCCACTCTAACGACAGTAACGAGTTCTGGAGCGCGCTGGTGGAGAAAGCCTATGCCAAGTGATTACCACAAACTGAATGAAGCATGATTATCAAATATGATGATTTGGTGCTCTAGCGTTTATTATTATCAGTGTTGAAAACAGTTTTTGCTGCTTATTATTTAATAACAAAGTATTTAAAAAACTTTTATTCCACAAGGATGCATTAACTTGATCAAAATTGACATTTATGTTAAAAGATTTATGTAATTTAAAAAGATTTCTATTTCAAAAGAATTCTGAGAAAATAAGCATGGTTTATACACAAATTATTAATCCGCAAAAGCTATTTTCATCATTGATGATAAATAAATAATATTTTTTTGAAACCTATATTACAGCACCAAATCGACATATTATAAATAATTATATATTTTTACCAACCTCAATAATAAAAAGACTACTTAAAAATGTAAAAATCTGTATTTTAAAAAACAAAGTCATGAGAAACATTTCTTAACTTTATTACAGCACAAAATTCAATAATACTAGGAATAATTTAATTACTGCAAACCAAAATCAACATGTTGATAAATAAAATTATATATTTTATTAGCAAATAGCAATAACTAAAAAGTCCGACTTAAAAATACATAAATCTACATTTTAAAAACAAAGGTCATGAGAATAAAAAATAAAATAAGGTGTAGGTTAGTAATTTAATTTTAATGGAAAAGAAAAGGTCATTAGTCAGTTATTGAATGCCTTATTTTAAAAAAATTATGAAGATATTTTCATAGGAGTCTAATAAACAAATTAAAAAAATCTGACAGCAGGTTTTTGCTTTTAAAGTCTTCGTATGTGTGTGTGAGTACGTGTGTACGTGTGTGTGTATATGTGTGTGGTGTATACGTGTGTGTGTGTGTGTGTATACATGTGTGTGTGTGTGTGTGTATACATATGTGTGTGTATACATATGTATCTGGGTGTGTGTGTATATACATATGTATCTGTGTGTGTGTGTATATACATATGTATATGTGTGTGTTAGATGCAATTGTCGTCATGAAACAAATCAGATGTGCTCCATCTATGTATTCATATATATATATAATATGAACATGCATTCAAGCTGTCTGTCCTTCACTGAACCGCTTCATTCCTCTGTGTGCATCGTTGATCAGGTTATGTGGATGTTATGATGCTTTGGATGGCGGGAACACGGCCGACGCTCTTGTGGATTTCACTGGAGGAGTATCTGAACCCATGGATCTGCTGGAGGGGAAGTTTCTTCAGGAGGAGGAGTCCAGAAACCAGCTGTTTGAGCGCGTGCTGAAGATCCACAGCAGAGGAGGCCTGATCAGCTGCTCCATCAGAGTGAGCCGCGCATGCGTTTATGAGTCTACGTATATGTGTGTGTGTGTGTGCGTGTGTGTGTGCGTGCGTGTGTGTATACATGTGTGTGTGTGTGTGTATACGTGTGTGTGTGTGTGTGTGTGTATACGTGTGTGTGTGTGTGTATACATGTGTGTGTGTGTGTGTGTGTGTGTATACGTGTGTGTGTGTGTGTATACATGTGTGTGTGTGTTTGTGTATACATGTGTGTGTGTGTGTGTGTGTGTGTGTGTGTGTGTGTGTGTGTATACGTGTGTGTACGTGTGTGTGTGTGTGTACGTGTGTGTGTGTGTGTGTATACGTGTGGTGTGTGTGTATAGTGTGTGTGGTGTGTATACGTGTGTGTGTGTGTGTGTGTATAC
>QVTF01020247.1:67500-76213 GCA_003573665.1 Oxygymnocypris stewartii | reverse complement strand
CTACAACACCATTTTACAAAGGTGCTGTACAGCACCAAAAGTGGTCCCCTATGATAACAAGCCAAGAGCTACTTTTAGTGCTATACAGCACCATTTTTTTTAAAGTGTATATATACGCATTCACCTCCAGCCCACTCCTCGCTCCTCACTGTTTTGGGGCGTTCTCTAGGTTTGGTTATTTACGAGCTCTTGGGCTTCCCCTCGGACTGCACGCCTACTATTGTCCAATCTGATTATGTGTAAATGCGAACTCGTAAATTTATTATAAAACCCTAAAAGCACACAGAGGACTGTGAGTAAGTATTCAGAAAAAGCATCAGCAATCGGATTACCAACCCAATCCCATGAATGCCAGTGAGTTTATGACGGGTCGAGGGTGGAGTAAAACTGGATTTGGACCATTTCAAGGAAACAAGGTTAAGCCTATTACTTGCACACTTATTGAGAGAGCTGGGGATTTTCACATATGTGAGTTTTTGCTGATTTCAATTTAATACCCGAAAATTGGGCTTGAATGTTCAGAACGATGATGCTTTTGAATTGAAAACATAGATCTCTATGAGGCAATTCCACCAGGCGCAATCATCCGTGGCATGCAAAAGGGAAGATCCCCCCCCCCCACCACTCTGCTGATGATGATGAAACAGGCCGTCTAACTACAGCAGAGCTAAGATCTCGTGGCTGCTGACAGAGAATGTTTCGCAAACCGGAATAAACAAACACAGAGAGAGAGTATTCTGAGAGAGAAGAGTTCTTGTTATCGTTGGTATCTGAGAACAGATTTATTCTCACGTCCTTTATACAGAACATAATTTCTATTAATTCTCCACCGAGTTATGTAATCTCTATGGGAACTCCTCCACTTCTTTAAAATCCTGAAGTCTTGTAGGAGAGTCACAGTTTCATGAACTGGCCAGTTGACGCTCAGCTATACAAATACTGGCGAGCTTGGCGGGCTATTACATCAGATTCTTCCTCTTCCCTTCCTTGACCTAGTAAAGTGGTAAGGGTCATTATAACTCTTTGGCAGGTCTGCAGACTCTGGCTCTGGCATTAGAGATGGCCGGTAAGTTTGGCTTCACCATGGCCTACTGTGTGGTCTACATCTACACGGCGGAGCTGTATCCCACCGTCCTGAGGAACCTGGGCATCGGCATGTGCTCCTCGGCCGCTCGCATCGGCAGCATCACCGCACCTTACGTCATCTTCCTGGGTAAATGTGTTCTGTGAGTCTGATCGTCTGCATCACAGTGGACTGGACACAAGACGTTCTGTTCTTCTTTCTGTTCGTAAAGGTAACTTTCAACAAACATCTGCCCTACGTGCTATGGGAAGCCTGACCCGTTGCTTCCTCAATAGCAAAACATGTTCTGCCGGAGACATTTGGAAAAGTGCTGCCGAGACGCTGGAACAAATGCAGAAATGCAAACGGTAGGTCACTTGAGGTTGGTGTGAGAGAGAGAGAGTGTGTGTTGTGGAGAGAGAGAGTGTGTGCATGTGTGAGAGAATGTGTGAGAGTGTGTGTGTTTGAGTGTGTGTGTGTGAGAGAGAGAGAGTGTTTTGTGTGTGTGTGTGGTGTGTGTGTGAAAGAGAGAGAGTGTGTGTGTGTGTTGTGAGAGAGTGTGTGTTAGAGTGTGTGTGTGAGAGAGTGTGTGTGTGTGTGTGTGTGTGTGTAAGAAAGAGAGAGTGTGTGTGTGAGAGAGAGAGAGAGAGAGAGAGTGTGTGGGAGGTGTTTGGTGTGTGTGTGAGAGAGAGTGTGTGTGAGCGAGAGAGAGAGAGAGAGTGGTGCGAGTGAGTGAGTGTGTGTGCGTGTGTATTAGATTTGTGTGGTGTGGGTGTGCGTGTGTATTTGAGAGTGTGTGTGAGAGAGTGTGTGTGTGTGTATGTGGAGTGTGTGTGTGTGTGTGTGTGTGTGTGTGTGTTTGTGAGAGTGTGAGTTGAGAGAGAGAGTGTGTGTGAGAGTGTGTGTGTGTGTGTGTGTGTGTGTGAGAGAGAGAGTGTGTGTGTGTGTGAGAGAGAGAGTGTGAGTGAGAGTGTGTGTGTCTGTGTGAGAGTGTGTGTGTGTGTGTGTGTGTGAGAGAGAGAGAGTGTTGTTGTTTTTAACAAACGATACACAAACATCTTTATCTATAGTCTAGACTTTACCTCTAGTTTTTTTTTTTATCAGTTGATTAGAAGAGATAAACGCAGCTTGGAGGAAGGGAAAGAAGACAAGTTTAATGTCTACACAGAAGAAATAAATGAATAAAAACGATTCCTCCGGACGTTCAGAAGATCTTCATCTCGTCAATGACTTGTTTTACTAGGTTCAACTAGATCAAATGTGAATAAATGTCTACTTATTTATTTCTACATTGATGCTTTTTTTTTAAAGTGTATTATCTGTAAATGGTATCAGTTTTTTTTTTAAATGTACCTTAACATATAATTGAAAGATATGAATGATAAATCAGAAATGGTAGTCGACATCCAGGTTGTTGTAAATTTTAATTGTTTAATGCAAATTATTTTCCGTTCCTTGATTATAATTGGCAGAGCTGCACTCTGTTCTTCAGTACCCTTGATTATGATTGGCCGAGCTTGCACTCTGTTCTTCAGTACCTTGATTATGATTGGCCGAGCTGCACTCTGTTCTTCAGTACCTTGATTATGATTGGCGAGCTGCACTCTGTGCTTCAGTTCCTTGATTACGATTGGCCGAGCTGCACTCTGTGCTTCAGTTCCTTGATTACGATTGGCCGAGCTACACTCTTTCTTCAGTACCTTGATTATGATTGGCCGAGCTGCACTCTGTTGTTCAGTACCTTGATTATGATTGGCCGAAGCTGCACTCTGTGCTTCAGTTCCTTGATTACGATTGGCCGAGCTGCACTCTGTGCTTTGGTACCTTGATTACGATTGGCCGAGCTACACTCTTTTCTTCAGTACCTTGATTATGATTGGCCGAGCTGCACTCTGTTGTTCAGTACCTTGATTACGATTGGCCGAGCTGCACTCTGTTCTTCAGTACCTTGATTATGATTGGCCGAGCTGCACTCTGTGCTTCAGTTCCTTGATTACGATTGGCCGAGCTGCACTCTGTTCTTCAGTACCTTGATTATGATTGGCCGAGCTGCACTCTGTGCTTCAGTTCCTTGATTACGATTGGCCGAGCTGCACTCTGTGCTTTGGTACCTTGATTACGATTGGCCGAGCTACACTCTTTTCTTCAGTACCTTGATTATGATTGGCCGAGCTGCACTCTGTTGTTCAGTACCTTGATTACGATTGGCCAAGCTGCACTTTGTTCTTTAGTACCTTGATTATGATCCGCACGCATACGAGACACATTAAACACTTAATAATTGAGCTCAACATGACTTGCTTTCATGGCAAATATTTATTACAATTTCTGATGGAAACCGCCGTGTCTCTCGTAGACGGAGGGACAATGATACACGCTAGGACAGAAGAGAAAATAAACATGTGCCGTTCGTTTCAGAGGTTTACACTAAATTATTTGTGTTTATTAAAAATAAAATAATCATGGGACAAGGCATGCATTGTTAATCGAATGACTATTCAAGGACATACATGGCATTATATAATTACATTGTGTCCATGTCATTGATTAACACCTTATTACACTCAATGCATTCAAACACCATAATCATATTGTTATTATTAGCATTACATATAATAATCAGTGACACTTATGACCAGACACTGAGCTTTACTGCCATATTAACACAGAAAAACAACTATTGGTCTATTTCAGTTTAGGGGAATGTGTTTCTGAATGTTTTAATTTTTGGGTTGAACAAAAACATATGCCACGTCATCAGCGCTTCATCTGAACGCCCGAGGCCTCGTGACAGGAAACGGAACACTGGAGGAGTCAAAGCACTTCCTGTTTGAAGCATGTGACGCAGATGCAGTTCTATATCAGCACACTGTCGCGGATGGACAGAAAGAAATCAACAGGCTTTGAGGAAAACATGGAATTACGGTCAATGAACAGATTGTGGTTTTGGTGAGTCTGTAAGAGCCTCTAATCGATGTACTGAGAGAGCCAGCGGAAGCCCTCGCCGTAGCCCCTGTCTCTTCAGCACGCTGCACATGAAACACCTCCAGCGGCCGCGTGTTCAGCTCTTTGAGAGGAACGTTGCCCTGCACACAAACACAGTAACAGTTATAATGAAAACATGTCTCATGCAGAAGTGTTTCAGATACTGTCTGGAATGGCGCTTTTCCACTGCATGGCACGGTACAGTACAGTTCGGTACGGTTCACTTTTGGGGGGTTTTCCACTGGGTACTGTACCTGGTACTTTTTAGTACCACCTCGGCGGGGTTCCAAGCGATCCGTACCATTACCAAAACGTGACGTGTAAACTCTGCTGATCACTGATTGGACGGAGAATATTGTCATTACTGCGTCACTGAACTTGTGACACGAGACAAAACATAGACCCGCTAGATTTAAATCAGCACAGCCAGCGAAGGATCGGACGCAACTTCTGTTTAAACAAACGCACCTTTTAGTATCAACAAAAAAATGTCTGTTTCGTTGTCTGTTGAGGAGACGTTCCTCTCGTTGATAGCCGAGGAGCGGATCCAGCGAGAGCTTGATGGGGCGACGCCGAAGGAAAAAGCCTTATTTATATACCTTTGAACTTGCTATATTTTCAGAGTATGTCTTCTGTTTATATTTTTACCTTTGTATGCGTGTTTTGCTTCAATTAAAAACAATCTGATTGAATACGTGTACCTCCAGACTATATTAAAAATGTATTATTGTATGAGCACGTAATGAACCTCTTGAAAAAGACAAATGATTATTGCCACGATTATAAAAACCATCACAAATAAAAAAAACAAGGGATACATTGTACATTTTGAAATATTCAAAAGTTTATTGATAATTCACTTTACAGAACACGCTACATGAATAATTAACTAATCAAGTAACGCAGCACACCTGCCTGTGTCACTGCTGCTGGGGGAGGTTTAAATGCTCATAGACATCTCCATTGCCGTTAAAAACATCCACATGCCGAGAATGAAGAACACAATTCTGTCCATATGCTCCTTTGTTGTACTTTGTTTGTGGCGCGTTTATGATGACGTCACCGCAGTAGAGGCGGCGCAGCTATAACGACATGTGAATAATCCCACCCACTCTATAGCGGTACTAAACTGCAATGGAAACGCAAACCGACCTGAACTGAGCCGTACCGTAACGAGCCGTGCCAAACCGTACTGTACCATGCAGTGGAAAAGCGCCAGAAGTGAGCTAACATCTAGTAGATAGAAACACGGCTAGTGATAGGATCCAGCAGACATTCACACACTGCTGGAGGAGCTGAAGTGATGCCGGCCGGCTGACAGACACACTAGTTAACTTCAACAACTAATATATATATGTGTATGGAGTCACACACTCTTGGGTTTTATCTGGATTAAACCGGGGTTATGGTCAGACGCCTCGGAAAGGTCACATGCCATCTTACTGTATTCATGCCAAAGACTGGTTCACGTCAGTCGATCTGAAAGAGGCATGTTTTCACAGACATCTAACCAGGACTCAAGCTAGAATGTGTTTAGACTGTTCCTCTCAGGCTCTCATCTCAAACATTCTCATGAAGCGTCTCAACCTTTCCCGTCGTCTGACCGTACAGTCCAAAGATCTCCCGCAGTTTCTCCTCACTGATGGCTTCAGGTTTGTCGATCTTGTTGCCGAGGATCAAGATGGGCACATTTCCAATGGTTTCATCTGTCATTAGTGCCTGTTATTCACTCAAACACACACACACACACACACACACACACACAGTCTCCGTTAAGCCCAAAGAATATACTTTTTTCAGTTAAACTTTTAATATTTTAAAATTGTTATTTAAATTCTGCCCCCTCATGTATATATTTTTATCAATTTCAATTGTAATCCCAAAAAAAAAAGAAAAAAAAAAAGAGTTTTAACTTTAAACCCTTATTTCACATTTAAACATTTTCCAGGTTAAACTTTAACTCCTTATTTTGAATTTTCAAAATGTTCATTTCATTAAAAAAAAAAAAGTTAGAATGAAATTCGCACATCTTCTAACCCTAACTCTACCCAGGCATGCTTTTATTGCTCAAATTGAACATTGTTTGATGCTCAACATCAGGAAATGTGTGGAATAACAACTTTGTAAACAATGTATGCAAATGCATTAAAAATATATTTTTCCCATCCAGACCAATCCAGAGGAGTCCAGTCCTGCTCCCGGAGGCCCTGCCACAGAGCGGGACGCTTCTAGTGAGTCTGAAGCGCTTGACCAGCAGGTTCAGGTGTGTTTTAACTAGACGCTGCAGGACAGTGGCCCTCCAGGAGCCGGTCTGGACTCCCCTCGACTCACTGATCATCAACAGACTGTATAAAGCTCACGTCTAGCTCTGTTTTGGACTCGGCCAGTCTGGGGAGATCTGCGCAGTCCACCAGGAAGACGATGCCGTTAATGGCTGGGAGGTAGTTCTTCCACACTCGTCGAGCTGTTCAGGAACACACAACACTGAGTACAGTGATCTGAAGCAGACAGACGGAGGTGTGTGGATCCGTCTACTCACCCTGAGCGTGGCCGCCCAGATCGAATGTGGTGAAGGTCATGCCGGCGATCGTCAGCTCTTCTGAGGCTGTGAGGACACACGGAGCAATGAGAGATTATTCCTGCACACATTCAGTCTTTAATCATACTTATGAATTCTGTAATCTCATCATAGTGTTTCTTCACCAAAGCAACTGTTTAAAACATGACTAAAATGGCACTGTAACAAACAACGCATCAGTAATCTGGAAGATGTGCGCTCACAAAGCTATTTACACATATGGTATGCATTTAATAAACTGAATATGTGTGAATATCTCTGGGCCTGCCTACTTTAGTGAATAAAAGCTCTGTCTGGATTATAATATTTAGTGTTGTGAAAGAAATGTTAATTTTGTGTTCATGTAATGTGTGTGATTCCATTAAAATAAAAACAAAAATATTTCTTCAACAAAACACGCAATTGAGCTATCTGTAAACCGATATGCTATGTTCACGGTCGGCCATCAGACGTACGGTACACTGTTCACAGTGAAACTGAAGCTCTCTGGAGCCGGTGTGGTGATCGTACACTTACTGGGGTGTAAGGTCGGCACATGCTGACCCAGTCGGTCATCTTTCAGCATATGCAGAAGCGTGGTTTTGCCAGCATTGTCCAGACCGAGGAATACTAATTTACCAGACTTCTTGTACAGCCCTGAAACAGAGCGATAAACAACATCAGCTTCCAGCCGTTCAATCATGTGATCAGTGTGTGGCAGTTTATTAAGATAGGTATCAATAACTATTTCCCACTCCTGGATTACTCCATGTGTTCATGTAAGAGTGAAGGCCGACGCCCACAGTGCAAACCCGAGATATGATTGGACGGAGTCATGCATGAATTACTGGACTGATCTGAGCTCAGTATCAGTCTGTGCTGGACGAACAGGTTAAACTAGACTGAACAGACACACCGGCCCATGATGCACTGCATGAGTCAGTACAGAAACTCATTTACTCCTCCTTTCATCGGCGTCTCGGATCAAACTGTCTCAGGCTGTTAAGGGAACTCTGATCCAAACACCTCCTGAGCCGCACACCACGTCTCTGTGCTAGTTCCACACAGAGATGTTTCATGCTACCAAAGTAAACCCAGTCTTTGATTGGAACGTGAACTTACCCAGGAACTGCAGCATGCTACTGAAACCACTATAAATCCAATCAAATATGAAGGACATATCCAGGCCGGGGGATATCTGAAACGAAACAGAGTATTAGATTCAAACAGCGCAGAGAACTCATCTAGAGTCGGGTCAGAAAAGATTGTTAAATTAAATGTAGAGCTGAAGAAGTGTCAGATGAACACAGAGAAATAACGAAATATGTCTAAAAGCAGGCATTTGTGCAAGGATTAGTGGCAGAAATGTAACCCTTCTTAAAGAGCTTTTTAAGCACAAATAGAGAACACTTGAGCAATAAACAGATGGGAGCACAATACAGCAATACGTTCTCTAGATGAGCACAGAACCAGTCTATTACACCGCATGCTTCAAGTGACCCAGTTCTGATTTTATCCTCCCATGTGGCACAGACTGGATCTGGACCACGACTGCCGTGCAAGCAGGAAAAAAATCACATGGATTCCGATCGGTTCCAGGTCTCATTCATATGTGGAAATAAATCAGATCGGCTGTAAATGACTCCTGCGTCATCGAAAAGTGAGTTTTTGTATTATTTCGCGGTACAGACACACCTGTAACTAATGATGCATCTCTAGTTGAGTTGCAGAGTATTAATTTCACCAGTTTGTGTTCAATAAAAGGCGCTGAAATGTGTTGCTGTTGAGATCACGCGGAGTGCTCGTTGCTGAACGCATTTGGTTTTAATTACTAAAAAAACACAGAAGATGTGACATGCTTAACAATATCACCCGAGTATTATTCTACTTAAGCTTTCAGCGGAGCTGACGATCATCCCTGTCCGGAAGATTTTCTTCAAGGCTATAATTATTTTGATGTATAGATGCAACTATAGTATTTCTGTATGAATTCCATGTCCATAAATTAAAGTTCAAATTGATGTGTGATGTCACATGTGCTCGTTTTAGCTTGTTTCACCAAGTGTGCACACATCAGATTCGGGTCACCTTTAAACGCAAGTACGTCG
>QVTF01020247.1:0-62500 GCA_003573665.1 Oxygymnocypris stewartii | reverse complement strand
AAAAAATAATAATAATAAGTGTGGCATCCAACCTGTCATTCTTCACATTTAACACGAAAAACAACACAAATATTTTGCATATAAATATAATATATCAACCAGTGGAATATTACGTTATTATTTCAGCAAAAAAACGAATAATTGGAATAAAACTTGTACTGAAAGGAGTTGTCTTTCGCGCCCAAATGCTTAAAACAAACAAGGCTTAAAAACGCATGCAAATGATACAATTTAGTGACCACCTGCAGTGGCCCGATCTGGCAAGTGACAAATCCGAGCGTCCTTCATGTCATCTGTCAATCGTGTTATACATTACAGTCAAATATTGAATAAGTCTTTATTAACTTTTCGAAGAGCCTAGAGAAACCGAAACCTGTCATCATTGATCACAACTTATAATATTCATTTATGAATAATTGGGATGTGTTATACATAATGACATTACAGTGATAAACTCATAATAAACGCGTGTTTATGGCATACACCACGAGTCAATCATATAAATGATAAACATGACACTACAGTACTGTCGAAATCATATGCATATAAAATCACATTCATAATAATCTGAGAGATGTTCAGGTAGCGTTGTAACGGTATACATACAGGCATGACGGTATACCACGATATGAACACGTACGAGTATCATACCGTCCCAGGTGTTTATTACTGATCATTATGTACGTGTCACTGCTGATGCTAACAGAGCTAACTTCCCCATCCACACAACACCACCTCACAACCCGGCGAACAGGCCACTAACACACACTAAACACTAACACACACTAAAGCTGCTGTCATTACGCGGTTAGATGATTCGAGTTAATTAAACGAGCTTCAGCGCAGGCTAGCATCTCCCGTTAGCGATTGCGCTAGCGGCCGGCAGAGGAGAAACCCGCTCACACGGCGGAGAAACACACACACACACCGAGAGACAGACACCTACCTCGAGTGTGTGTACAGATGAGTCCAGCTCTTTCCGACGCAGCTGAATGAGTGAATATTACAGCAGAGTCGAGAGAAGACACTCACAGCCGCTCGCAGCCACGACACACAACAATGGCGCCACTTCCGCTGTGTGTCAGACTCGAACCCATCCGGCGTGAAACAACAGCACGCGCACGCACACACACGCACAACATGTATTTAAATAATATAAAAATGTAGAGAACTTCAGCACAAAAGTGACTATATAGTGCTAAACACCACAAAAAAATAATAATAATATTAGTAATAATAATTATTATTAGGAAGATTGTATAAAGCAAACAGGACAGCTTTCGTAGTTTTTACATTTCTATATAATTGTTTTTCGTTCATTGTACTTTATATTATACATGTGTATTTCACGTTTTGTTTCGATGTATATATAATATTAGCTACTTCTGTGTCTGAATGTTCTCATCGGTGCGCGTGTTTCTAGTACGGTGGAAAGCGGCGCTGCACAGGAAATGCCACGTGTAACAAGTGCGCATGCGCGCTCTCCGTGCTCAGCTTGACTTCCGCTGAGAGGAAGACGCTCGCGAGGCAGAGAATGACCGCAGACGTTCGCTGACCGATCCGACTTCACGATGTCCAGTGGCGGCTTCGCGTCACAGAACGGCACTGGAGGCTCGTACGCGAACGGTGAGTGTCTTACCTCGCGTCTGACGCGCCGGAGCGCGCCGCGCTCAGGCCGAGAGTTTCTCTGGAGTTTGATCGCTTCAGCGACGCGACACGACCGGAACGCTAGTGCGTCGCGTCGCTCGATAAAAGGCCGAATCCTGTGATCCTCGAGTGAAGCACTAACGACTAGTCAAGCGGGTTAACCCAAGACTAGGTGACGTCACAGCGACTGGTGACGGGTTGTTATGAAAACACTGATCTAGCGTTATATATAATGACGAGTGGAAGTGAAAATGGTTAAATATGACCTTTCACATTCATATGCCACGTTTTGATACCGCTGTCAACTATTAATCACTTCCACAATACGTGTTTGTGTACTTAATATATGTACAGATTGTTGTATATATATATGCACACACACGAGTGTA
Source organism: Oxygymnocypris stewartii (assembly GCA_003573665.1). NCBI lineage: Eukaryota > Metazoa > Chordata > Actinopteri > Cypriniformes > Cyprinidae > Oxygymnocypris > Oxygymnocypris stewartii. Next base: position 60,464 of record QVTF01020247.1, on the reverse strand, counting down.
TTTATTTAAGTTTAATATGTTTGTATGTTAAATATATACATGTAAATACATAAAGATATTTGTAGTGTATATGCTGTTTGTGCGTGTGTGTGTTTATTTATATATACATAATAAATATACATCGTACACACACATATATGCGACCCTGCAGCACAAAACCAGTCATAAGAGTTATTTTTCCATTGATGTATGGTTTGGACAATATTTGAAAATCTGGTGCAAAATAAATCTAAATATTGAGAAAATCATCTTTCAAGTTGTTTAAATGAATTCTTAGCAATGCATATTAATAATAAAAAATTAAGTTTTGATATATTTACGGTAGGAATATCTTTATGTAACACGATCTTAATATCTAATGATTTTTGGCTTAACAGAAAATGCATATTTTGACCCTAACAATGTATTATAAATATATCTGTGCTGCTTATGACTGCTCATAAACAAACGTTATTTTGGACAGCCCAAATTAATTTAAATCAGTGGACAAGTAATAAATCCGACTAACCAAACACTGATATGGTAATTTATGGTATTAGCATCTGATAGCATGACTGTACTCTGATTTCTGATTATGATATGATACGGGTTTGCTCTTCATCAGAACCTGGACTTACAATAGATATTATTTATGCTGAATCATGTTTATACGAGACCCCAGACACGGCTTAAATCTAGTCTAGACTAAAATAAACCTGTGTTTTGTCTCAAGATGCACAGCACTGTTGTTTCATTTACGATATGAATATTAATATTTTCTGACTGCACTTTATTCTGAGGCTCTTCATTAGCTGAAGGCTGTTCCGCTCATTAGAAGAGATGCTGTGTGACATCGTTCTACTGAGTTAACCTGGTCAGGGGACTAGTGATGGCTAGTTGACCTGGTCAGGGGACTAGTGATGGCTAGTTGACCTGGTCAGGGGACTAGTTAAGGCTAGTTGACCTGGTCAGGGGACTAATGATGGCTAGTTAACCTGATCAGGGGAATAGTGATGGCTAGTTAACCTGGTCAGGGGACTAGTGATGGCTAGTTAACCTGGTCAGGGGACTAGTGATGACTGGTTAACCTGGTCAGGGGACTAGTGATGACTGGTTAACCTGTTCAGGGCACTAGTGATGACTGGTTAACCTGTTCAGGGGACTAGTGATGACTGGTTAACCTGTTCAGGGGACTAGTGATGACTGGTTAACCTGTTCAGGGGACTAGTGATGACTGGTTAACCTGTTCAGGGGACTAGTGATGGCTGGTTAACCTGTTCGGGGGGCTAGTGATGACTGGTTAACCTGTTCAGGGGGACTAGTGATGGCTAATTAACCTGGTCAGGGGACTAGTGATGACTGGTTAACCTGTTCAGGGGACTAGTGATGACTGGTTAACCTGTTCAGGGGACTAGTGATGGCTAATTAACCTGTTCAGGGGACTAGTGATGACTGGTTAACCTGTTCAGGGGACTAGTGATGACTGGTTAACCTGTTCAGGGGACTAGTGATGACTGGTTAACCTGTTCAGGGGACTAGTGATGGCTAACCTGTTGTTGTGTGCCCCAGGTCCTTCGCAGAGCCCGTCTAATCAGGGCTTCATGAACACCCTCCCGAGCAAAGCCCCCCCGCCGCCGGCCATCTACTCCCAGCAGCCTCCACATCCCAGCATGCACCGCAGCACACCGCCGCACGCTAACTCTGTGAACCACGGTACAGCAGCGTCTGCATTCATCTGATACTAAACACTGTTCAACAGTAATACTCTCAGATATAATTACTCTTTAAAACAGTCATCTTCAGAAATCATAATAATTTACTGAAGCATTTCTGATTATTGTCCATGTTGAACACAGTCTGGGGTGATTAAGATTTGAATCAACATAAAATTAATACTTTTATTAATTAAGGATGCGTTAAATTGATCAAAAGTGTCAGTAAAATCATTTATGATGTTATAGTAGATTTCTATTTTACATAAACGCTGTTCTTTTGAACTTTCTGAAAATAAAATGCATCAGTTTACACAAAAATATTGTGCAGCACGACTGTGTCCAACATTAGGGGTCGACCGATTATCGGCGCCGATATTAAGCTTTTTATCGATTATCGATATCGGCCATTTTCAAAACATATTTGCCGATATTTTTTTTATTTTTTATTTTATAATGCAAACAAACATACTATTTACAGGTGACATTATTTATTGGTGAATAAATAATACAGGTGAAATTATTTAATGTTTAAATGCACTATTTGGCTCGATGCAGCCTGTCTGGGCTCAGCACACTGTGAGAGTGAGGCGATCTCTCAATCTCTGAGAGCAATCTCCGCCCACCGCTCATCTGATATGTAGAGAGTCACGAGTCCGACCAATCAACGCGGAAAACTGAAGGCAATCTCACACCGAAAGCACTTGCTAACTGGAGCTGCTTCAGTGATCACGCATCAGTTGTCTCTCAAAGGTAAGGCAGCAGCAGACGTTGCTGAAGTTGCAATAAATCACTATCCACTATGATGTCCGCATTCGTAAAATGCGGGCGGAATCGCGGAATGCAGTCATATAATGGAATTTACCGTATAACGCGGAATGCGAATGTGTCGAAGTTTGGATGAATTAATCAAAACTAGGTCAGTACACTTAAATCGACTCGCGCTATGGACTAGTATCTATAAATATTAAGCCGCAAAAACACTTTAAATACGAATCCTGCATGTCCTGCATCTCTGTTAATGAATGACACAGACGTGCGGTTTCATTTACTGCACACATACATACTGAAGCGCGTGTGAAGCTCGCGGTGTTTTCAGCATAAATGAGGACATAAATACACGAACAACATCCCCAGAACTGCTCCGAGAGTCACTTCATGAGCATTTGACCGTTTCATTTGAGTAAAACGATCGTCATATCATATATACATAGGCTACAGAAACTTAAAAGGTCCTCATGGCAACCTGTCAAAATATAAGTTCGGTTTAGCCGAATATATTACTGTATACGTAATACAACTACAACAATTATTACAACTTTTGTTGAGAATAATCACACAATACGCTATTTCTTCCATGTTTTAATTTGAATAGTAAACTCATTTGTTTGCCAAAAATAAAGTCTAACTCTCATTTGATTAAAAGATAAATTAAATTAATGTTTTATTATGCCTTCATTTGCACAGTACTGTAAATTAAAACCAACGGAAATGTTGTTGTTATTAACAGTTTTCAGAATTAAAGACATGTTTAAAAGCATTTAAAGAACGTTTTTTGTCAGAGCTCTTGTTATTATTAATTTTGGCATTAATTTTCATTTTTACACCAGACACGTATATCGGTTCAAAATATCGGTTATCGGTCTACTTGATCTGTAATAATCGGTATCGGTATCGGCCCTGAAAAACACATATCGGTCGACCCCTATCCAACATTGATAATAATCAGAAATGTTTCATATAATTATGATTTCTGAAGATCATGTGACTCTGAAGACTGCAGTAATGATGCTGAAAATACAGAAATAAATTACAGTTTAACTCATATTTACATAGAAAACATCAGATTGATATTATAATAATATTTAATATTTTACTGTATTTTTTATCAAATAAAGGCATCCTCACGGAGTAGAAGAGACTCTTTCAGAAACATTAAATATAACGTTTGTCTGGTCGATGTTTAGTTTTGTGCTGATTTATGTGCTTTGTCATCAGTGATGATAATAATACTACTTAAATACATTACAACTATAATTGTCTAATTAACTGGGTTATAAAAAAAAGACAGACACACACACAGACAGACACACACACACACACTCTCTCTCACACAATCAATAACGTGTGTTGTATGATCCCTGAAATGTATTCTGAAAGGGGGGGGGGGTGGGGGTGTAAATTTTGACCGACTGTACCCGTTATTCATGACATTAATGACAGCTTGGTTTTCTGATTCTGCTGCCATCATTCGATGACCTCTCGGTAATTGAGCTACATGGAGTATTTCTGCTTTAGAAGTTCGTTTTCATTCACCGCAGGACCGTTTCATTGAGACAGTGAAGCCAAAGCTCTTTCAGACCATGCAGAGTTTATTCCTTGATAGTGTTGTGTGATGTTCTTCTTATGTGTTGCAGCTCCTCCGGCGCTGAATGTGATAGCTCCTGGTCCTCCTTCTGCACGCATTGACGGTAAGAGAGACACAAATATTAAAGATCAGGTCTGGCGTGAGTCACGTGATGAAGGCACTCCTCATCATCCTCTGTATGTGAATGTAATCCCACGTAATCTGACATTAATTAGTAATCTTGCTTTTGATCAAAGTGATTGCTTGATTTGCCTGTCGCTCTCTGTTTGGCAAAATGGGAATACTTGCATGATTATGTATGTATGTATGCGTATATATATATATATATATATATATATATATCTATATATATATATATATATATATATGTATATGTATGTCTCTGGAGCACAGAAGCAGCACAGCTATATTTGTAGCAATAGACAACAATACATTGTATGGCTCAAAATTATACATTTTTCTTTTATGCCAAAAATCATTAGGATATTAAGACCATGTTCCATGAAGATATTCCTACCGTAAATGGATCAAAACTTTATTATTGATTATTAATATGCATTGCTAAGAATTCATTTGAACAACTTTAAAGTTGATTTTCTCAATATTTAGATTTTTTTGTACCAGATTTTCAAATATTGTCCAAACCATACATCAATGGAAATATTATTTATTCAGCTTTCAGATGATGCATACATCTCAATTTCACAAAATTGACCCTTATGACTGGTTTTGTGCTCCAGGGACACATATATAACAGTGAGATGTGTTTATGTCCTTATGTCATCAATCTGACTGTCTCAACCAATGCTTTTGAAGCATTTCATTTGAGGCTCTAGCAGACAGTTATACTAGTTTTTTATTAGATTAGAATAAAGTGTTCTTCTAAAGGTTCTCAGTGCGCTTCAGTGTGATGTTGTTGTGTCTGCAGGAGTGTATCCCGCTCACCCCGGACACATGCACCGGCCGCTGGCCAGCTCGTACCCCTCGCTACAGCCGGCCTATCAGAGCGTGTCCGGCACGCAGACGCCGCCTCCTGCGCAGACGCAACTCTACACGCAGACGCCTCCTCCTGCGCAGACGCAACTCTACACGCAGACGCCTCCTCCTGCGCAGACGCAACTCTACACGCAGACGCCTCCTTCTACGCAGACGCAACTCTACACGCAGACGCCTCCTTCTGCACAGCCGCCGCTCTACACGCAGACACCTCCTCCTGCACAGACGCAGCCGCCGCTCTACACGCAGACGCAGCCGCCGCTCTACACGCAGACTCAGCCGTCGCTCTACACGCAGACGCAGCCAACGCTCTACACGCAAACGCAGCCGCCGCTCTACACGCAAACGCAGCCGCCGCTCTACCCGCAGGTACGTCGGTCTCAGGTCAGACTCATGCTGTAGCTCAGGGTTCTCTCAGCACGGAGTAGTTTTCAGCTGCTCTGCACTCGCTCTATGAACTCTACACACTTTGGTGTCACGTTTTAAAGGTGTTTTTTCCATTTTATTTTTTATTTAGTCATTTAGCAGACGCTTTTATCCAAATCTTCCTACTATTATATACTGCAAATCTACAGGACCGGACAGTTTTAGTAATGTGGTCTGAGAAATTCAGCTGATCATCAATCAAATCTCCAAGGTTTCTGGCTGTTTTTGAAGGAGTTATGGTTGATGAGCCTAATTGGAAGGTGAAATTGTGATTTCACCTTCCAAGAAGTGGTCCAAGCACTGAGCCCTGAGGCACCCCAGTAGCTAGAGAAGGGGTCCGAGCCCTGAGGCATCCCAGTAGCTAAAGAAGTGGTCCAAGCACTGAGCCCCGAGGCATCCCAGTAGCTAAAGAAGTGTCCAAGCACTGAGCCCCGAGGCATCCCAGTAGCTCGAGAAGTGGTCCAAGCACTGAGCCCTGAGGCATCCCAGTAGCTCGAGAAGTGGTCCAAGCACTGAGCCCTGAGGCATCCCAGTAGCTCGAGAAGTGGTCCAAGCACTGAGCCCTGAGGCATCCCAGTAGCTAGAGAAGTGGTCCAAGCACTGAGCCCTGAGGCACCCCAGGAGCTAGAGAAGTGGTCCGAGCCCTGAGGCATCCCAGTAGCTAAAGAAGTGGTCCAAGCACAGAGCCCTGAGGCATCCCAGTAGCTAAAGAAGTGGTCCAAGCACTGAGCCCTGAGGCATCCCAGTACCTCGAGAAGTGGTCCAAGCACTGAGCCCTGAGGCATCCCAGTAGCTCGAGAAGTGGTCCAAGCACTGAGCCCTGAGGCACCCCAGGAGCTAGAGAAGTGGTCCGAGCCCTGAGGCATCCCAGTAGCTAAAGAAGTGGTCCAAGCACAGAGCCCTGAGGCATCCCAGTAGCTAAAGAAGTGGTCCAAGCACTGAGCCCTGAGGCATCCCAGTAGCTCGAGAAGTGGTCCAAGCACTGAGCCCTGAGGCATCCCAGTAGCTAGAGAAGTGGTCCAAGCACTGAGCCCTGAGGCACTCCAGTAGCTAGAGAAGTGGTCCAAGCACTGAGCCCTGAGGCATCCCAGTAGCTAAAGAAGTGGTCCAAGCACTGAGCCCTGAGGCACCCCAGTAGCTAGAGAAGGGGTCCGAGCCCTGAGGCATCCCAGTAGCTAAAGAAGTGGTCCAAGCACCGAGCCCTGAGGCATCCCAGTAGCTAAAGAAGTGGTCCAAGCACTGAGCCCTGAGGCATCCCAGTAGCTCGAGAAGTGGTCCAAGCACTGAGCCCTGAGGCATCCCAGTAGCTAGAGAAGTGGTCCAAGCACTGAGCCCTGAGGCACCCCAGGAGCTAGAGAAGTGGTCCGAGCCCTGAGGCATCCCAGTAGCTAAAGAAGTGGTTCAAGCACAGAGCCCTGAGGCATCCCAGTAGCTAAAGAAGTGGTCCAAGCACTGAGCCCTGAGGCATCCCAATAGCTCGAGAAGTGGTCCAAGCACTGAGCCCTGAAGCATCCCAGTAGCTCGAGAAGTGGTCCAAGCACTGAGCCCTGAGGCACCCCAGTAGCTAGAGAAGTGGTCCGAGCCCTGAGGCATCCCTGTAGCTAAAGAAGTGGTCCAAGCACAGAGCCCTGAGGCATCCCAGTAGCTAAAGAAGTGGTCCAAGCACAGAGCCCTGAGGCATCCCAGTAGCTAAAGAAGTGGTCCAAGCACTGAGCCCTGAGGCATCCCAGTAGCTCGAGAAGTGGTCCAAGCACTGAGCCCTGAGGCATCCCAGTAGCTAGAGAAGTGGTCCAAGCACTGAGCCCTGAGGCACTCCAGTAGCTAGAGAAGTGGTCCAAGCACTGAGCCCTGAGGCATCCCAGTAGCTAAAGAAGTGGTCCAAGCACTGAGCCCTGAGGCACCCCAGTAGCTAGATAAGGGGTCCGAGCCCTGAGGCATCCCAGTAGCTAAAGAAGTGGTCCAAGCACTGAGCCCTGAGGCACCCCAGTAGCTAGAGAAGGGGTCCGAGCCCTGAGGCATCCCAGTAGCTAAAGAAGTGGTCCAAGCACTGAGCCCTGAGGCATCCCAGTAGCTAAAGAAGTGGTCCAAGCACTGAGCCCTGAGGCATCCCAGTAGCTCGAGAAGTGGTCCAGGTCCAAGCACTAAGCCCTGAGGCATCCCAGTAGCTCGAGAAGTGGTCCAAGCACTGAGCCCTGAGGCATCCCAGTAGCTAGAGAAGTGGTCCAAGCACCGAGCCCTGAGGCACTCCAGTAGCTAGAGAAGTGGTCCAAGCACTGAGCCTTGAGGCACTCCAGTAGCTAGAGAAGTGGTCCAAGCACTGAGCCTTGAGGCACTCCAGTAGCTAGAGAAGTGGTCCAAGCACTGAGCCCTGAGACACTCCAGTAGCTAGAGAAGTGGTCCAAGCACTGAGCCCTGAGGCACCCCAGAAGCTAGAGAAGTGGTCCGAGCCCTGAGGAATCCCAGTAGCTAAAGAAGTGGTCCAAGCACAGAGCCCTGAGGCATCCCAGTAGCTAAAGAAGTGGTCCAAGCACTGAGCCCTGAGGCATCCCAGTAGCTCGAGAAGTGGTCCAAGCACTGAGCCCTGAGGCATCCCAGTAGCTAGAGAAGTGGTCCAAGCACTGAGCCCCGAGGCAACCCAGTAGCTAGATAAGGGGTCCGAGGCCTGAGGCATCCCAGTAGCTAAAGAAGTGGTCCAAGCACTGAGCCCTGAGGCATCCCAGTAGCTAAAGAAGTGGTCCAAGCACTGAGCCCTGAGGCACTCCAGTAGCTAGAGAAGTGGTCCAAGCACTGAGCCTTGAGGCACTCCAGTAGCTAGAGAAGTGGTCCAAGCACTGAGCCTTGAGGCACTCCAGTAGCTAGAGAAGTGGTCCAAGCACTGAGCCCTGAGGCACTCCAGTAGCTAGAGAAGTGGTCCAAGCACTGAGCCCTGAGGCATCCCAGTAGCTAAGAAGTGGTCCAAGCACTGAGCCCTGAGGCACCCCAGTAGCTAGATAAGGGGTCCGAGCCCTGAGGCAATCCCAGTAGCTAAAGAAGTGGTCCAAGCACTGAGCCCTGAGGCACCCCAGTAGCTAGAGAAGGGGTCCGAGCCCTGAGGCATCCCAGTAGCTAAAGAAGTGGTCCAAGCACTGAGCCCTGAGGCATCCCAGTAGCTAAAGAAGTGGTCCAAGCACTGAGCCCTGAGGCATCCCAGTAGCTCGAGAAGTGGTCCGGGTCCAAGCACTAAGCCCTGAGGCATCCCAGTAGCTCGAGAAGTGGTCCAAGCACTGAGCCCTGAGGCATCCCAGTAGCTAGAGAAGTGGTCCAAGCACCGAGCCCTGAGGCACTCCAGTAGCTAGAGAAGTGGTCCAAGCACTGAGCCTTGAGGCACTCCAGTAGCTAGAGAAGTGGTCCAAGCACTGAGCCTTGAGGCACTCCAGTAGCTAGAGAAGTGGTCCAAGCACTGAGCCCTGAGACACTCCAGTAGCTAGAGAAGTGGTCCAAGCACTGAGCCCTGAGGCACCCCAGAAGCTAGAGAAGTGGTCCGAGCCCTGAGGAATCCCAGTAGCTAAAGAAGTGGTCCAAGCACAGAGCCCTGAGGCATCCCAGTAGCTAAAGAAGTGGTCCAAGCACTGAGCCCTGAGGCATCCCAGTAGCTCGAGAAGTGGTCCAAGCACTGAGCCCTGAGGCATCCCAGTAGCTAGAGAAGTGGTCCAAGCACTGAGCCCTGAGGCAACCCAGTAGCTAGATAAGGGGTCCGAGGCCTGAGGCATCCCAGTAGCTAAAGAAGTGGTCCAAGCACTGAGCCCTGAGGCACCCCAGTAGCTAGAGAAGGGGTCCGAGCCCTGAGGCATCCCAGTAGCTAAAGAAGTGGTCCAAGCACCGAGCCCTGAGGCATCCCAGTAGCTAAAGAACTGGTCCAAGCACTGAGCCCTGAGGCATCCCAGTAGCTAAAGAAGTGGTCCAAGCACTGAGCCCTGAGGCATCCCAGTAGCTCGAGAAGTGGTCCAGGTCCAAGCACTGAGCCCTGAGGCATCCCAGTAGCTAGAGAAGTGGTCCAAGCACCGAGCCCTGAGGCACTCCAGTAGCTAGAGAAGTGGTCCAAGCACCGAGCCTTGAGGCACTCCAGTAGCTAGAGAAGTGGTCCAAGCACTGAGCCCTGAGACACTCCAGTAGCTAGAGAAGTGGTCCAAGCACCGAGCCCTGAGGCATCCCAGTAGCTAGAGAAGTGGTCCAAGCACCGAGCCCTGAGGCATCCCAGTAGCTAGAGAAGTGGTCCAAGCACCGAGCCCTGAGGCATCCCAGAAGCTAGAGCAGTGATCCAAGCACTGAGCCCTGAGGCACTCCAGTAGCTAGAGAAGTGGTCCAAGCACCGAGTCCTGAGGCATCCCAGTATCTAGAGAAATGGTCCAAACACTGAGCCCTGAGGCACCCCAGTATCGAGAGAAGTGGTCCAAGCACTGAGCCCTGAGGCATCCCAGTAGCTAGAGAAGTGGTCCAAGCACTGAGCCCTGAGGCATCCCAGTAGCTAGAGAAGTGATCCGAGAAAGTCTTTGGTCTGAGAGCAAGACCGCCGTGGTGGAATGTCCCCTTCTGAAGCCAGATTGGTTACTGTTTTGTAGTAGTTGTAGGTGTAGATATTGGATGGATGTTAGATTATTATGTAATACAAAATTAGTGTTGTTTCTTCATCTGAGTTCAGAGATCTTGACCTTCTCTAATATATTGGAGCTGAATTATTAATTTATATAGCAACAAGATCACAAATGCTATGGTTTAATCAGAGGTACATTTTTTAAACATATATTTTATATATTTATTTTCCAAAAACGTATTTTTTTGTATATATATATATATACATATAAAAATCTGTATTTAAAACTAATATGTATTTTTTTCACAGTGTAATGTCATTACTATAATAGATTTCCTATTTATTTATAATAATTACGATAAGTCATTATTATTTTTATTTATTTTTCTATGCTACCCCCCCCCTTCAACATCACCCCAATTATTCTACAATTATTATTTATTTCCAAATATAACTAAGTCATTTGGTGAAAAGTCCCATTTTTTTATTTAATATCACGATATGAAACGTATATACATATTGCATGGTCATGTTTTCCCTAATTCAGCGCTACAGTACGCAGCATTTAAAATCATATAGCAATGTTATGAAAGAATACAAATATGCTTGAAATGAGATTTGGTTTGACCTCGAGGCTGATGAAGTTACTGATCAGTGAGTGTGTTTTCTTGTGGTCTTTTGCAGCCGTCTGCAGCTCAGCTGAGCCCCTCATTAGCCTCGTTAAGCCTGCAGTCTCCGCCTCCGGAGGCGCTGAGGGTCGTGAACCTGCTGCAGGAGCGCAGCCTCCTTCCTCCGGGATGCATGCCGCCGCCGGTGCCCTGTCTGCCTCACGACCTGCAGAAGCTCAACAGCAGCCCAGAGTCAGTGCTCCTCTCTCTTCTCTCTCGCTGTCTCTCGTTAGGGTTCGTGCTCTCGCTGACCGTGTTCTCGTCCGCAGGGTGTTCCGCTGTACTCTGACCAGCATCCCGCAGACGCAGTCTCTGCTGAACAAGGCCAAGCTTCCCCTCGGCCTGCTGCTGCACCCCTTTAAAGACCTTTCTGTGAGTCCCCTGATGCCCAGACACCACATGTTCCATGACACGCGTGCTTAACCGTTCCTGCGTTCACATTTAATGTGTTATAACACGATCTCAGTGCAGGAACGGAAAGAATTGCGCGCTCTTCCACTGCAGAACACATCGTTCTGTGCCAAGACTGACTTTCACATTTATCGACCCGTGTGCAGACATCTACATCAGTATATCATCATAAACACAGCCGTTTCTGTCTTATCATCCCATCTCAGAACCGCATTAAACCGTGTAAATGCATTCATCCCATCTCAGAACCGCATTAAACCGTGTGTAAATGCATTCATCCCATCTCAGAACCGCATTAAACCGTGTGTAAATGCATTCATCCCATCTCAGAACTGCATTAAACCGTGTAAATGCATTCATCCCATCTCAGAACCGCATTAAACCGTGTGTAAATGCATTCATCCCATCTCAGAAACGCATTAAACCGTGTGTAAATGCATTCATCCCATCTCAGAACCGCATTAAACCGTGTGTAAATGCATTCATCCCATCTCAGAACTGCATTAAACCGTGTAAATGCATTCATCCCATCTCAGAACCGCATTAAACCGTGTAAATGCATTCGTCTCATCTCAGAACTGCATTAAACCGTGTGTAAATGCATTTATCTCTCTTCAGAACCGCATTAAACCGTGTGTAAATGCATTCGTCCCATCTCAGAACCGCATTAAACCGTGTGTAAATGCATTCGTCTCATCTCAGAACCGCATTAAACCGTGTAAATGCATTCATCCCATCTCAGAACCGCATTAAACCGTGTGTAAATGCATTCGTCTCATCTCAGAACCGCATTAAACCGTGTAAATGCATTCATCCCATCTCAGAAACGCATTAAACCGTGTGTAAATGCATTCATCCCATCTCAGAACTGTATTAAACCGTGTGTAAATGCATTCGTCCCATCTCAGAACCGCATTAAATCCTGTGTAAATGCATTCGTCCCATCTCAGAACTGCATTAAACCGTGTGTAAATGCATTCATTCAGAAGCAGCTTCTGTGCAACGATGTTGATATTTGGCTAGTAACTGTAGTAAATGATCTTATGAGTTATTAATGAGCTAATCCTCTTCAGCAACTGCCTGTGGTGACGTCCAGTAACATCGTCCGCTGCCGCTCGTGCCGGACCTACATCAACCCGTTCGTGACCTTCGTGGACGCTAGAAGATGGAAGTGTAACCTGTGCCACCGAGTCAATGATGGTGAGCACTAGTGATGATGATGAGAGAGATTCTGCATGTTAATGTTAAAATGATTATTAAATCCTGTAAATGATTGTGATCTCAGTTCCAGAGGAGTTCTTGTATAATCCGGTCAGCAGATCGTACGGGGCGCCTCACAAAAGACCAGAGGTGCAGAACGCCACGGTCGAGTTCATCGCCCCGTCAGAATACATGGTACTAGTTATTACCGGTTTAACCACTTTACTTGTTTAATTAGGTTTTGTCTTTTAGTCTGTTTTTTAGTTTTTGTTTAAATAATTATTCTGAATATTTATAAAATTTGTGTTTTTTTAGAAATTATGTCTGTGAGGTTTTTATTAATTATTTCCTTTTTGAGTTTATTTTAGTTAATCATAATCAAATTAAAAATGTTTCCATTGCAATTAGCTAATATTAAAAGTGAAATATATTTAAAAAATATATTATTTTAGTTATCATTTAAGTAACTTTTAAAAACCTTTTTTTTTGTCTAAATATTGATTCTGAATATTTTGAAGCTTTTATGTTTGTTTTTGATTAAAATTTTGTTGAAATTGTATTATATGTTAATGTTTTTTTAGTCTAAATAATTATTCTGAATATTTAAAAGAAAAAAAAAATATATATATATTTTTTAATTTTCTCATTTTAGTAATTTTGTTATTTTTGTTATTTTTACCAGTTTTTATGTCTGTGAGAATTTTATTAATTTCCTTTTTAAGTTTATTTTAGTTAATTATAATCAAATGAACAATGTTTCCATTGCAAATAGCTAATATTAAAAGTGAAATATATTTTTTAAATAAATTATTTTAGTTAAGTAACTTTTGTTTTTCGTTGTATTTTTTTATTGTCTAAATATTTATTTTGAAGCTTTTATGTTTATGTTTGTTTTTGTTTTTTCATTTAAATTTGGTTGAAATTAACATTTTAGTCATTTTGGTATGTTTATTTTGTCTAAATAATTATTCTGAATGTTTAGAATTTTTTTTTTCTTCAAAAGAAATTGTGAAATTGTTTTTGTCATTTTGACCAGTTTTTATGTTTGTTAGGTTTATTTGAGTTTATCATCATCAAATAATTTCAAGATATCCACATATGACGAGATAAACCATGCTGCAGGTGTTTATAAACTCCACATACAGATTACAGCCTTAATAACCGTTTGTTAATTGCACGCCGTGTATAATGTATTCCGAGGTCGGCATGCTAATAGCCGTGATGGTGATATACAGTGAAGAACATGCTGAGAAGTGTTTGTCTGAAGCCGGCGTCTCACGCGCAGTGTTTGTTTGCAGCTCAGGCCGCCGCAGCCCGCCGTGTACCTCTTCCTCCTGGACGTGTCTCATAACGCGCTGGACACCGGATATCTGGACGTGGTCTGTCAGACGCTCCTGGACAACCTCGACTCGTAAGTGAGCATCTCGTAAGCTACTAACCCTAGCGCTCCAGCTCACTCATCAGTGTGTTTCTTTCAGGCTTCCCGGAGACTCCCGGACGAGGATCGGCTTCGTCACATTCGACAGCACCATCCATTTCTACAACCTCGGGGAAGGCCTGTCGCAGCCGCAGATGCTCGTGGTGTCCGAGCTCGACGGTAAGCGCGTTCTCCCGTCCGTTACTGATGTATGCAGTCTCTGAAGTGAGCTTACTGTGGGCCGTTCCTCTCTCAGATGTGTTCTTACCGACGCCGGACAGCCTTGTGGTCAACCTGAACGAATGCAAAGAGGTGAGTGAGCGAGCGGCACGACCCCTCGGGCTACGGACGTGTCTCTAAACGCTCTGCTTGTGGTTGTAGCTGGTGCAGGATCTGCTGACGAGTCTGCCGCAGATGTTCAGTAAGACGATGGAGACGCAGTCCGCTCTGGGTCCGGCGCTACAGGCCGGCTTCAAGCTGCTGTCTCCGACCGGTGGACGCATGACTGTGTTTCAGACGCAGCTGCCGACCGTCGGCGCCGGCGCGCTCAAACCCAGAGAAGAGCCCAGCGCCAAGGTGTGTAAACCGACTCTACAGAACCTCGGGTTCAATAAGGAACACCTTTCAGTGGCAGCTCAAAACATGCCACCTGTGAGATTTGCTTAGATCCAATGAGAAAGTTTATATATGAGATGGCAGTATACCGATTTATGAAAAGGTAGATTGGTCTTAATAGTGTTGAAAGGTAAGGCAGCTGCTAGTTCTTCAGACACAGTGTTAACATGACTACAAGAGCTTAAGCGAGATGTTAATGTGTTGTTGTGCTCTGTAGGACGTGCAGCATCTCAGTCCTGCGACGGACTTCTATAAGAAGCTGGCTCTGGACTGCTCCGGTCATCATGTGGCGGTGGATCTGTTCCTGCTGAGCGCGCAGTACGCTGACCTGTCCACGCTGGGTCAGTCACTAGCTACTAACCCTTTACTATCACCCTATCACTTCTGACCGATGTTAGACACACACAATAAATGGTCCTTCAGGCTTTTATGGCTCGTATAGTGAGAATGAATGTGAATCCACAACCCAGTCGGAGTGAGTGGTGATATAGTGAAACTGGACACAGCCGATGTGGTCCGGTCAGTGTGGTTTGTGTTAACTCTAAACGATCCTTCATCTGCTCCCGAAGGCTGTATATCCAGATACTCGGCCGGAAGCGTGTATTTCTACCCTTCGTACCACAAGCAGCACAACCCGCCTCAGACGGAGCGTCTCCAGAAAGACCTGAAGAGATACCTGACACGCAAGATCGGCTTCGAGGGCGTCATGAGGATCCGCTGCACTAAAGGTGTGCTGACCGAACATCGTCCCTTAATTTACTGACAAAATCTGAATCTGTTAATCTATTGTAATTAACTGTAATGCCCAGCCCTGTCCAGCTGGTGCTCTGTCATGCCACAGTATCTCTGTTCTCTTTATTAATAAATAAAAGCATGCTTGTACTGTAGGCTCGTTATTCAAAATGAGAATTTGAACAAAAATACAAGCAATGAAATATGAAAGTGATGGATAATAATAGATTATGAGGGAATTATTACTACCCTGTGTGTTAAAATGACGGATGATGTTAAAGTCTGGTGTAATGTGTGTGTTGTGCTCCTCAGGTCTGTCCATACACACCTTCCACGGGAACTTCTTCGTGCGCTCCACTGACCTGCTGTCTCTGGCCAACGTGAACCCCGACGCCGGCTTCGCCGTCCAGATGAGCATCGAGGAGAACCTGCTGGACCTGCAGACCGTGTCCTTCCAGGCCGCGCTGCTCTACACCTCCAGCAAAGGTAATGTGAGGCTCCTCCTCCGGTCAGCTGACCACCGTCATGTGACGCTCCTACGGTCAGCTGGCCGCCGTCATGTGACGCTCCTCCGGTCAGCTGGCCGCCGTCATGTGACGCTCCTACGGTCAGCTGGCCGCCGTCATGTGACGCTCCTACGGTCAGCTGGCCGCCGTCATGTGACGCTCCTCCGGTCAGCTGGCCGCCGTCATGTGACGCTCCTACGGTCAGCTGGCCGCCGTCATGTGACGCTCCTCCGGTCAGCTGGCCGCCGTCATGTGACGCTCCTCCGGTCAGCTGGCCGCCGTCATGTGACGCTCTCTTTGCTCCTCTGTTGCAGGCGAGCGGCGGATCCGTGTGCACACGCTGTGTCTGCCTGTGGTCAACTCTCTGTCGGACATCTTCGCTGGAGCGGACGTCCAGGCCATCACGGCTCTTTCTGGCCAGCATGGGTACGGCTGAGCATCTGATCTGGAAAACACTTAAAACACCCAAAACTCTTCCTCGTCGCACCACGCAACCAAAAACGAGTTTAGGACATACACATAGATTATCAATAATATATCAAACTATCAAGAAATATTATATGAATAATATACAGTATCATAAATGTAATAAGCTAGCAATTCTGAGTAAAATTAAGTACATTATAATGAACTATCAAGAAATATGATATAAATATAATAAACATGAATAAAATGGAAAGTAAGATATAATTACAATATAATAACTTCAAGAAATATGCGAATAAAATAAATCTAGTAAACTATTAATAAGCATGCTGTGAATAAAATGGAAAATAGAGCAAATGTATAATATAATTTACTTCCAAGAAGTACGATGTGAATAAAATAGAATATAAATATTATAATAAATAATAAATTAGCAGTAAACATGAATAAAATTCAAAGTAGATAATAAATAAAAAATAAAATAAAAGAATAAATATGTAAAATTAAATAAATTATTATTATAATCAAATATAATTAATATAATAAACATAATGTGAAAAATAGAATATAACGTATATAATAAACCATTAATAAACAATGTCAATAAAATGGGATTTAGAACATATATAATATAATAAACTCAACGTAATAGAAAATAAAACCAGCATGGATGTTTATGAAGAATTATGAATACAGATTATTCTGTGCTCTTGAGTTTCTTTCTTCTGCAGAATGCCAAAGATATTTAGAAGAATATAGAAGGTATTTATAAGAATAGAACTGATCTCGGGTGAATATCAGATATTGATTAAAGCGGTTGGATGCTTCTATGGAGGGTAATGTGAAGCTGGAGACTCTGCGCTCGGTTCCTGCGCTCTTATATGAAGCGTTGTAACGGAGTGTGTTTGTGTTTCAGCCGTGGACCCGCTGTGTGACGGCGAGTCTGAGTGATGCTCGGGACGCTCTGATCAATGCTGCCATCGACTCGCTGGCGTCCTACCGCTCCTCCGTGCTGACCGTCCCTCAGCCTGGCCTTCTGGCCCCGGCCTGCCTGCGCCTGCTCCCGCTCTACATCCTGGCCCTGCTCAAACACGTACGACACACGCTACACACTCGCTCTACATCCTGGCCCTGCTCAAACACGTACGACACACGCTACACACTCGCTCAACATCCTGGCCCTGCTCAAACACGTACGACACACGCTACACACTCGCTCTACATCCTGGCCCTGCTCAAACACGTACGACACACGCTACACACCTCGCTCTACATCCTGGCCCTGCTCAAAACGTACAACACGTACTACACACACTACACACTCGCTCTACATCCTGGCCCTGCTCAAACACGTACGACACACACTACACACTCGCTCTACATCCTGGCCCTGCTCAAACACGTACGACACACGCTACACACTCGCTCTACATCCTGGCCCTGCTCAAACACGTACGACACACGCTACACACTCACACACTCGCTCTACATCCTGGCCCCGCTCAAACACGTACAACACACACTACATACTCACACACTCGCTCTACATCCTGGCCCCGCTCAAACACGTACGACACACACTACATACTCACACACCCCTCTACATCCGGCCCCGCTCAACACGACAACACACACACTACATACTCACACACTCGCTCTACATCCTGGCCCCGCTCAAACACGTACAACACACACTACATACTCACACACTCGCTCTACATCCTGGCCCCGCTCAAAACACCGTACAACACACACTACATACTCACACCACCGCTCTACATCCTGGCCCCGCTCAAACACGTACAACACACACACTACATACTCACACACTCGCTCTACATCCTGGCCCCGCTCAAACACGTACAACACACACTACATACTCACACACTCGCTCTACATCCTGGCCCGCTCAAACACCCGTACAACACACACTACATACTCACACACTCGCTCTACATCCTGGCCCCGCTCAAACACGTACAACACACACTACATACTCACACACTCGCTCTACATCCTGGCCCTGCTCAAACACGTACACAGCCAACCCGGTGTTCTCTTATCTTCTCTGAGTGTGTCGTATCTGTGCTGTTGTCCGGTCGGCCTCACTCTGATCTCTGCTCCTCAGAAAGCCTTCCGGACGAGCGGCGGCCGGCTGGACGAGCGTGTGTTTGCCATGTGTCAGCTGAAGCTCCAGCCGCTGGTCTTCCTCCTGATGATGGTGCTTCCGGGCCTGTACCGCGTGGACCAGCTCACGGACGAGGTCAGCCGTCCAATCACTGGATCACAGATACATGACGCTTCATCAGACCTTACCGACATGAAGGGTCGGGTACCGAAAACACCGGTTCCAGAGCCGGGCGTTCGATGAGACGTGTGCATTTCCATTCTGCGTACCGATCCCTGCGTTCACATTTAATGTGCTTTAACATGATTTAAGTGCACGAGTGGAAAGAACATGCGCTCTTTTACGATCGCTCTGTGCCTTCTTTCATATTTATGACCCTGGAGCACAAAAACCAGTCATAAGTGTAAATTTTTGTGAAATTGAGATTCATGCATAAGCTGAATAATAATATTTCCATTGATGTATGGTTTGGACAATATTTGAAAATCTGGTGCAAAAAAAAATCTAAATATTGAGAAAATCATCTTTAAAGTTGTTTAAATGAATTTTTAGCAATGCATATTAATAATAAAAAAATAAGTTTTTATATATTTACGGTACTAAATATCTTCATGGAACATGATCTTAATATCCTAATGATTTTTGGCATTAAAAAAAAAAGTATAATTTTGACCCATACAATGTATTTTTGGTTTTTGCTGCACATATACCCCAGCGACTCAAGTCTGGTTTTGTGGTCCAGGGTCATATTTATCGACCCGTGAGCAGAAATCTACGTCAGTATATCATCATAAACACAGCCGTTTCTGTCTTACGTGAACGTAAACATGAGAATACACTCGTGTACAGTATCTTTAGATCTGCGTGTGTTCGGTGTTAAACAAACAGCAGTCAAATAAACACGCTGCATAATTAATGTTAATCAAACAACTAAAGAAAATCATTCACTGATCTTGAATAAATATCTTTAATAACTTTAATTAATAATCTTTATTTGATTTATAATGTGGTTTAAACTTTTAATTAGTTTCTGTACCTGAAATTCGGTTCAGTTGTATTTAATTATGCTATTGCTAATTGATTTGTTTTTCTGTTTTGTATAAAACTTTAATATTTGAAATGTGTACAAGTCTCACTTGTAGATTTTTTTTATATTGTATTTTTTATCTTGGAATCAAATCTAAGACTTGATAATCTGAATTGATGAAATTCAGACGATACCCTTCATACGAGTTATTAATATCACATGAAGATCCGCTCATATGAGTCCAGTGTCTTTACAACATTACATTGTGCTCGTTTAACCTTCTCTTAGGAAATTATACAGAGTCCAATCAAATCCGTTCAGTTTTTTCCCCAGTTTATTTATTTTAATTTCAGTTTTAATTTTTTTAGAAGTTTATTAATCAAGTCTTGAAATAGTTTAACAGCAATTTAGTAAAGCTTAACAAAATTAACACTTTTTAGGGCCCTATGAAATACATTTTACTTTATGATTTTTTTTCTTTCTAGTAATCAAATGAAGGCATACAACAATAATTGAATTGATGGCAGAGATCGTGATCAGCGCTGGGTTTGTGTGAGCGTGTGTGCCGATGCTTAGTGTGAAGCTGACGTGAGGTTTGTTTTGCTGTCAGGGCGCTCTGAACATCAACGACCGCACGATTCCTCAGCCCGGAGCACTGCAGCTGTCTGTGGAGAAACTGAGCCGAGACGCAGCCTTCCTCATGGACTGTGGCACCGTGAGCACACACACGCTACCATTCACACGACACACACACGCGCACGCACGCTCACACACACGCACACGCTCACACTCACACGTGCATTCACACACACGCTCGCACACACTCACACACGCACACACACTCAAACACACACACACACACACACACACACACACACAACCTCTCTCACACACTCACACACATACAATCTCTCACACACACATACACTCCCTCACACACACGCACTCACACCCGCACTCCCACACACACACCATTATTATTTAGCGTATCACAAACACAATGCTGAGGGGTTGTTGTGACGGTTTCTCCTCAGGTCATGTATCTGTGGGTGGGAAGAAGCTGCAGCCTGGAGTTCCTCACACAAGTGCTGGGAGTGGACAGCTACGCCAGCGTTCCTCTCGATACGGTACACTGCATTATTCCCTTACCAGACAACGCTGTTCATCACTGTTGGACCTCATCAGAAATTATTTCATTAAACCTCATTAACAATTATTTACTGGTTATATTGGTGTTTGATGTAAATAAATTAGGGGTGGGCATAGATTAATTTTTTTAATCTAGATTAATCTAGATTAATTTTGGAATTAATCTAGATTAAAATGGCTCATTTGAATTCTGCCGAAGGCATTCAGAATATGTGTGCTACCCAAATAATGACTAAAAGTAAGTCTTTGAGAACGGGGTTCTCAAGCCAGGTGGCTCATTAGACCAGGGGCTCATCTCCTGTTTCCAGAATGCATCACAAACTGCTTGAGAAAGCTGTTCTACTATGATAATTGGTGATGAAAATAAATGTTCAATGTTAATGTTCAATAAGATGTACTTGTGTTTACTAACTGTTTATTCAGTTAAACATGAATTTTGAACTGTAGGCCTACATAAGAGGTCGTGATGAACTGTTTACAGTTTCCATTGCGAAGCTTCTTAAAAATAAATTTTCCCTGAAGCAAACCCGGCGGCTTCATAGCTGCATCCTAGTTAGCACGTCACGTCTGATGTGGTAATTTCACAGTAACGTTAGGCATACACACAGGTTTGAAGCAGACGGTGACACGGGAGTGAATTCTCAAGTTCACATGAGACCTAAAGCGCATCCTGTTTGCTTAAAAGCGCAACGTTTCGTTGTTATTCTGAGTGCACACAAATAAACGTAGAGTCTTTACAGATTCGAAAGATGTATTAGGCTACTTTTATCTGTATGACCAAGAATGACGGAGATTTTAAGAGCAAGTGAGCGCACCGGAGCCTGTCCTGCAGCAAACGCGCTTCCACACAAACACTTCAATAGCGCACATTTCTCTAGGTTAACATCATATTGAGCGGCCATGTAAAGTTGCTACTACATACATCTTTCAGATGAAAAGCCATATTTGAGGTTGATGAATGATAGGTGAGTGTTTGGATGTCCTGCCCGATTGTATTACCACATAGACCAGCCGTTAACAATCTGTCCATCACGGACTGCGAGCCTCTAGTTCGAAGACTCGTTCTCGCCCCCTACAGTGCAATTCGGCTAGGTATACATCCGCGCTAAAATATCAGGGTGAAAGTCATCATAGCTTGCGTAGTATAGACCCAGCTCCCGACCCAACTTTGAGAATAGATTAACGGCGATATTTTTTTTATCGCCGATAAGAGTCTCGCGTTAACGCAGCGCGTTAACGCCGATAACGGCCCACCACTAAAATAAATGCATTTATTTTGTTTTGCAATGTTTGTTTTAAATGCATGCTCCATAGTAAGATGGCAGTGACACACAAAGGAACAGTGATAGTATATGAAAACTAGAAATTTCAATGCATAACACACAGACACACACAAATCCCATGTGATTAGTTTCTCACGCGCACATCAAAGTTCTTGTGTGTGCAAAAGCCTGCACAGAGGGGCTCTGTCTGTAGTCACTTGGAGAAAATGAATGCATAAGAGTCATAATTGAAGTTGGTTTAAAGGTGCAGAAGTGCATCAGGTGAGCGAGTGTAACGTGTGTCTTCTCCTCTCAGATCCAGCTTCCAGAGCTGGACACGACCCAATCTTCACGACTGCGAGCGTTCGTCGACTGGCTGAGAGAGCGCCGGCCGTTCCACACCGTCCTGCACGTCATCAGGTCAGAATCAGTTCTCATCCAGACAGCGAGGCTTAATCTCACCTGTTCATATCAAATGTTGAATATCTGCCGTGGATGAATATGGCACTAAAGCCGCCAGTAGGTGGCAGCAAATCCCTGTCGTAATGAGTGATTAATTCGAAGCATTCATTTATAAGCTGCCTCTAATAGTCTACGAACCGTTAGTCGACCAGAAGAGCCTTAAGGTGCGTTCACACCAGACGCGAATGAAGCGAATAAATCGTGCTATTCGCGCGTAGTTGGACGCTTGAACATTTTGAGTTCACTCGCGCGTGAAATTCGCAACACAACAGACGTGAATTTGCATCATGGGAGGGGCTTCTGCAGGCAGCTCCAGTCTCGTTGCAAAATGTATTCCTGTTTTTGTAAAAGTACGAAGTAGTATCGTACAGCTCCGTGTAGCCACATACAACCACGATTAATTTGTCCTCCATTGTTGTTTCGGATTTTCTGCCTCCGCTCGTATCACGTCACTACTAGAGCAAGCTCCTGATTGGTTAATGCGGCGCGAATATCCACCAAATTTCAGATTTTTCAACTCGCGCTATTAGCGTGTCAAACGCTCAATTCGCGCCACCGTCATTCACGCGAATAGTGCCGCAGGATTGTCTATCGCGTCTTTGCATTGACTTAACATGTAAATCAGTGGTTCTCAAAGTGTGGTACGCGAGCTTCCTCTAGTGGTACGCAGAGGAATCTCAGAATTAAATATAAATCAGGCCGCGTGTCCACCAAAGCGATTTTCTTTATTATTGTTTTAAATGGGAGCGTCTTTTTCATGCTGAGCACTCGGGCGTTTTTTCTTGGCACCGAGAATTTAAGAATGTTAGCACTCATCACTGTCACTTTTTAGTCAGCTAACCAATCACAGTGGAGGAGGGGCGGGACTAATACCGTCACACCCTGCTTGTACTACGACTGAACAGCAATGGAGAAGTTAATATTGCTTGTCTCTGAGTATTTATGTCTTTAACAGATGGAAGAGTACAATAATATTGTTATGAAAAATAATGCTTGGAGAAACATTTCATTCGCGATGCGTCTGCCATATTACTTCAGCGGATATTCCCTATCATAGCAACCGCAGCGTCTCGAAAATACGCTGCGCTCTCAAGCGCTCACACCTGGGTGTTTTCAGCTGGCTTTGGTGGACACGTGGCCTGGTTGTTGTTACTTGCAGCTACATATACAGCCTGTGTTTTTTTTAATCAAGTACTTTTTTATTTAAAAGTGAAATAAAAACTGTACTGTGCTTAAAGATTAAATGAAAATGTATTGTAGCTGCTTAAAGTTAAATAAAAACTAAGTTACTGTACTTAAATGTTAAGTAAGTATGATACATTTCATTTAATCTTTATTTAAATACAGTTTTTTAACATTTAAGTACAGTATAGTTTTTATTTCACTTTTAGGTACAATATATTTGAATGTAATAATTACGTGGCAGTAAGCACGGTGCAGTGTCCATGTTCAAACTGTGTATTTACTATATTTTAAGAGGCTGACAATAATAAATATCCTTATAAGGATTAAAACTGACTCGTTTAAAAAACAAAAACAATTTTTTTACTGTGTATAGTGCTACTGAAGGTGAAAGTGACGTGACATACTCGGAATTTGTGCTCTGCATTTAACCCATCCAAAGTGCACACACACACACACACACACACACACACACACACACACACACACACACACCGTGAACACACCCGGAGCAGTGGGCAGCCATTTATACTGCATTTTAATGTTGGTCATAATGGTGGTACTTGGAAAGCCAAATATTTTCTGAGGTGGTACTTGGTGTAAAAAGTTTGAGAACCACTGTCCTAGACGATAAATCATGAGGTTTTGATCGATTCTAATGACCGAGCTTTGCTGTTTCTCTTGATTTCAGAGACGAGTCTCCGCTCAAGGCTGAGCTCATGCAGAACATGATCGAGGATCTCAGTGAATCTGCTCTGTCCTATTACGAGTTCCTTCTGCATCTACAACAGCAGATCTCCAAGTGATCCATCCCATAATGCCCTGCTGGAGCCAGACGCAGCTAACCTGCAGTCAATAAAGTCCGTCTGTGTCCCAGCTGCTTGAGGAGTGGTGCGTGTCGAGCGCACGTCCTTCATTTATGGCCTTTTACTAATGAATTTCCGAGGACCTTTATAATAAGTGCGACTCTAGCTGTGGTTATCGTCACAGGTGTCTGTGCTCGTCAGTCACTGTTTTAATTAATGAGGAAGGCGATACCTGTCTTAACTTGGACTCATGCTAATGATCTCGAGAAGAAATGCTTCGTAGTGATGTTTTACACGAGCAAATTCAGACGCTCGAGCCGTTGTTTATTGATAAACCTTTATTATATTCAAAAGATTGTTAATTTTCAGGATGATGCGAGATGATCAAACTGCTTGGGACTTTACTATAGTTATTAAATCCATTAAGAGAGGTTTTTAAGAACCGGCTGAATCTATGAAAGCTTTAGATGCAGAGATTTCTGTTCCACTAATAGAGATTTATATGTTGTGAATTGAGAACTGGTGAAGGTAGGAGTAACACAATAATCCAATATCAGAGGGATATTTTTGATATTTAAAAATCCTCGTTTGCTCCGCGGCTGCTCGTTTTAGCACGCATGACAACTGTTTTTTGAGAAATGATTTGTAAATTCTGTACATGTGAACTTTCTACATGAATGAAGTCATTAAATAGAATATCGTGTGAGCGTTCAGTCACTTTGGTGTTTATATGCGCTCACGTTCACTGAACCAGACCTGAACCAGTGAATCAGCACGCATGCCCCCCCCCCATACTGACCTGAGAAAGAGATTCGGTGTTAATCAAGACTGGGTTTCAGCATGTATCAACATCAGCACGCATGCCCCCCCCCCCCCCCATACTGACCTGAGAAAGAGATTCGGTGTTAATCAAGACTGGGTTTCAGCATGTATCAACATCAGCACGCATGCCCCCCCCCCCCCCCCATACTGACCTGAGAAAGAGATTCGGTGTTAATCAAGACTGGGTTTCAGCATGTATCAACATCAGCACGCATGCCCCCCCCCCATACTGACCTGAGAAAGAGATTCGGTGTTAATCAAGACTGGGTTTCAGCATGTATCAACATCAGCACGCATGCCCCCCCCCCCCCCCCATACTGACCTGAGAAAGAGATTCGGTGTTAATCAAGACTGGGTTTCAGCATGTATCAACATCAGCACGCATGCCCCCCCCCCCCCCCCCATACTGACCTGAGAAAGAGATTCGGTGTTAATCAAGACTGGGTTTCAGCATGTATCAACATCAGCACGCATGCCCCCCCCCCCCATACTGACCTGAGAAAGAGATTCGGTGTTAATCAAGACTGGGTTTCAGCATGTATCAACATCAGCACGCATGCCCCCCCCCCCCCATACTGACCTGAGAAAGAGATTCGGTGTTAATCAAGACTGGGTTTCAGCATGTATCAACATCAGCACGCATGCCCCCCCCCCCCCCATACTGACCTGAGAAAGAGATTCGGTGTTAATCAAGACTGGGTTTCAGCATGTATCAACATCAGCACGCATGCCCCCCCCCCATACTGACCTGAGAAAGAGATTCGGTGTTAATCAAGACTGGGTTTCAGCATGTATCAACATCAGCACGCATGCCCCCCCCCCCCCCCATACTGACCTGAGAAAGAGATTCGGTGTTAATCAAGACTGGGTTTCAGCATGTATCAACATCAGCACGCATGCCCCCCCCCCCATACTGACCTGAGAAAGAGATTCGGTGTTAATCAAGACTGGGTTTCAGCATGTCTCGCTGCTCTCTCCACAGCCGTCCATTCAAATAAACACGCCAGATTGCTTCTCTAACTCATATAGACACTGTTTTAAAGCCTGAATGTCATTAAGACACGTACTGGAGCAGAAGCAGTGGGTCGTTGTGCAGGCGGTTGGAGAATCCTCGAGACTAATTAACGGTTTTAAACACATGCAGGTTAATCTCCAGCAGTTGCAATAAGAAGCCCGGTTCTATTACCGCAGGGGTTTGGGTCGTTAAAGCATGCATTTCGATGTCTCACTATGGGATATCCTAACTCCTGTAGTGCCTAAGGGTGAATCCCAATTCTCTGTCGTACCCCTTTCCCTTAGTTTAGCGCGTTCACGTGAGAGTAAGGGCTAATTCTGGTTTTGATTGAGGGGTAGGGGTAAGGGGAATGGGTAGATACACCTCAAAACCAAGCATTTTCAGAGCTTACACGAAACGAAGGGGTACCCAGAACACACTGTGGCCAGATCATCCAGAGAGTCCCATTACTGTAAGAATTTTCGGCTTAAATAATTGATTTAAAAATGACGACAGTCTTGTTTTGTGCTCTACACAGTCCTGTACATATATAATTGCAACCATGTTCTTAACTGAAACGTTTTTAAAAATAAATTAAATTAAAACAAATTATTATAATCATCATTTATCTGACTAGAGAAAACATAACTTAAACCCATGCAATCCACACACACACACTTGCAGACGGAGAGTTTGTGTCGCCTACTGTGACGTAGCAGCCAGCTAGCGACGATGTATGATAACGTAACAGTAACCAAGTGGTGTCTCATTTCATAGGGGGGTGTTTTCACCCCTAGCGCTTACCACTCGGTTTGGAGGGACGAGGGCCTGGGGTAAGACGAAAGGGAAGGGGTAAGACAGAGTAATGGGATTCACTTGAAGTCTGCTGCCAACCAAAGATAACTCTAATAAGGCCGGTGGAGTCAACACGCTCAATACAGCACGTGCAGTAAACACCCAGTGTAGAGAAGCTTGTAAAGAGAGCCCACGAGATCCCCCGTAGAGTGCGCTTGTAACCCAGACCTGGAGACATCGCTCCAGCATCCAGTGAGAGAAGCTTGAAAATAACCTGCACCGTGACCGCTGTAAAGACAGCCCATGAGGCTGTGATCCCCCCGTAGAGTGCGCTTGTAACCCAGACATCGCTCCAGCATCCAGTGAGAGAAGCTTGTACATAACCTGCACCGTGACCGCTGTAAAGAGAGCCCATGATGCTGAGATCCCCCCCCCCCCCCCCCCCCCCCCCGTAGAGTGCGCTTGTAACCCAGACATCGCTCCAGCATCCAGTGAGAGAAGCTTGTAAATAACCTGCACCTTGACCGCTGTAAAGAGAGCCCATGAGGCGGAGATCCCCCCCGTAGAGTGCGCTTGTAACCCAGACATCGCTCTAGCATCCAGCGAGAGAAACCCTGTGACGTGTCCAAACTTATCTTAAATAATAATGTATGTGTAGGTGCATATTCAGTGCTGGGTAGTAACTGATTACATTTAATCTTAATTATATTACAAAAAGTACTTGTAATCAGACTACAGTTACTTTTAATTGGTTAGGTATATAATTGATATCTCATTATATTGGCGTTTTAAAATTTTACTTTCACATTTTTTATGATTATTAGCTTTTAATTAAACTCACAAACCCCCGGCAGTTCCTTCATGACTTGCGTTACAAAACTTTGACAATGTAATGTTTAATGCACTTCAAAAGCAAAATATTGTATTTTTATATCAATATGGTACAATATTATCCTAATTAAATTAATGTGATAAAGTAGTCAGATTACGTTACTACTAACATTTATTTAATGTAATTTGCAGTGTTGGGAAGTAATTAAATACTAGTAATTTAGTTACTGTAATAATACTTTTTGCAGTAACTAGTAGTGTAATTAATTACTAATAATATTAGTTACTATTCATAAAACAGCTTGGTTACTTTTGATGCCTCAAGCAAATAATTATTAGATTTGTTCATAATTGTCACGACTCGCTCGTGCATGTGATGTCCAAGCTCAGAATATAGAAACGCTTACATTCAGCAGATATTAATATTGCATTATATTGATTGTCAGGAAACAGATGAACACTTGTGTAAGCTGTGGCTGTTTACTCTGCACTACATCGCTCTGTGCTGCGTTATATTATTGTAATTAATTCCAACGGTTTTCTTAAAAACGTATGTGATTTGATCAAATACATAATGATATATAATATTATATAGGTAACGGAGAAATTATAATACGCTTCAAGCTACACATGATAATTAATGAGATGAATACACTTCTACTGAGTGTCTGTAATCACTTCTGACTGCGGTGGATTCTGATCAAATGATGAAGAAATATGTTATTATGAACATTATAGAATAATTATATGTGGAAGATACAGTTACAGCTTCTGTGGGTGAATAAACAGTAATGCAACTAATTACTGCCGCCAGAAAGAAACAATATTACTTTTGAGATAATAGTAATAGTATGATTATATACTATTATTTGAGTAACGAGACCAACCCTGGTAATTTGTAATCAGTTACGCACTAAACTTTTAAGTAATAAACTTAACACACACACACATACCCTCTCTCTCAAACACACAAACACACACACACACTCTCAAACACACACACACTCTCTCAAACACACACACACACACACACACACACTCTCTCTCACAAACACACATACCCTCTCTCTTAAACACACACACACATTCTCTCTCTCTCTCTCAAACACACAAACACACACTCTCTCTCAAACACAACACCACACACACACACTCTCAACACACACACTCTCTCAAAACACACACCATATACAAAAACACACATACACCTCAAACACACCACATACACACTTCAAACAGACACACTCGTCAACCACACACACCCAGACTCTCAACACACACAACACACTATCTCTCTCGTCAAACACACACATTATCTCTCTCTCAAAACACACACACACACAACACTCTCTCTCTCTCAAACACACACACACACACCACTCTCTCTCTCTCTCTCTCTCTCTCTCAAACACACACACACACACACTCTCTCTCTCTCAAACACACACACTCTCAAACACACACACACACACATACACACACTCTCTCAAACACACACACACTCTCTCTCAAACACACACATACTCTCTCAAACACACACACACTTTCAAAGACACACATACGCTCTCTCTCAAACACACACACACACATACTCTCTCTCTCTCTCAAACACACACACTTTCAAAGACACACATACACTCTCTCTCAAACACACACACTTTCAAAGACACACATACACTCTCTCTCAAACACACACTTTTAAAGACACATACTTTCTCTCTCAAACACACACTCTCTCTCAAACACACACACTCTCTCTCTCTCTCTCTCTCTCTCTCTCACGCACACACTTTTGCAAACGTCACGAGGATAAGCGCGGACTCTTATTTTGAAGCGGTGTCGTCATCCACAGGCGACACATTGTGTGAGGCTCCGCCCCATCACTAACAACAGAGACGGAGAGACGGCAGCTGCTGACAGGTACCCGGATAGTGTTCAGTGCTCGGAGTAATGGAGGCAACCGCGGCGCAGCAGCAGAATAACGCGTCGCAGAGGCGCGCGGAGCTCCGCAGGAGGAAGTTACTGCTGAACTCGGAGGAGCGCATGAAGAAGATCGTGGGCTTCAGTCCGAGCGACGCGGACAGCGGTCAGTGTTCATGACACGATCATTACTGCATCTGTTCTTACTGTACCGGTTACAGTGTTCTGAACGGGGTCAGTCCAGGGTCAACGAGTGTGTGTCTTCCGCAGGTTTGGAGAAGTGTGTCTCGGTAATGAATGTGAACGGGTGCCGTCAGAATGAGAGCTGATAGAAAACATCAGTTAACACAGGGGTCCGTTCTTCATACGTCACTGACTTAGTTACCCGGATGCTGATTTCACCTGATCTCGGATCATTTGGTTCGTCGAAGCTGATCCTGGAGTTGTTGTCATAGCAACAGGTCCCTAAACCTGCTCGCAAGCATCTTATTTAATGTGAACGGGATTAATTGCATCTTTTAAGCAGAATTAATACTTAATATCTGTACTACTTTATTAATAGAGTACCCTGCTGATCCAGGGACAATCATTTAAAATAATAATAATAAAAAAAATAAGATAACAATGTTGTGTAGCCAGTTTTAGATGTATTCGGGATTAAATAATTACTTTATAATTGTATTTGAGTCGTACACACATGCTATACAGTTAATCTGAGCCGTTCATTAATTTGAGTGTTGACAGATATTATGGGATGGGCAGGAGATGCAGATAACATGATCTTTAAGAAACCGTAATCAATGCTGTCAAAATAAAATTAAATAAATTGCTAATTACAACACTGAAGTAAAAATGTAAAGCCTGTTCAAATACCAGAAATCATAAATATAAATAATTAGGAATCATGTAAACAATTAAACACAGCATATTTTGTTTATATATATATATATATATA
Source organism: Oxygymnocypris stewartii (assembly GCA_003573665.1). NCBI lineage: Eukaryota > Metazoa > Chordata > Actinopteri > Cypriniformes > Cyprinidae > Oxygymnocypris > Oxygymnocypris stewartii. The sequence goes on along the minus strand of QVTF01020247.1, from coordinate 30,105 downwards.
TATTTATGTAGTTTTGGTCGCTGGGCTGTTTGCTTATAAAGGTCCAGAAATGCGTCAGGTGTGTTTTTTAATGAGGTGACGTCATCACGCTGCTGTCGTGCCGCCGGCCAATCGCTGCGTAGCTGATCGCGGTCTCGAGTATCGATGCATCTGCCCTTTAAAGGAACACGAGGACGCGCAGTAATCTTACACAACTTAATCCAGATATTATAATGTGATATGCAAATTAGTTTGAAGAAGAAAAATTAGCCAGAGACTAGTTATCACAATTAGAAGATCTCTCAAATCATCTCAGATGTGTTAAGCGAGGTACGCAGAACGGACTAGAAGACTAAAGCTGAAACACATCCAGAATCAAAAAAATCTCAAATCTATAATTATAATAAATGATAGATCTGAGTTAGATACGTCTTATGCTGGATGTGTTTCAGCTTCTGATGTTAACTGATGGACTTGTGATGTTTTTATCAGCTCTCATTCCGACGGCACCCATTCACATCCATTGCTGAGACACTGATGGATAGTTCACCCAAAAATAAAAATTTTGCCATAATTTCCTCATCCTCATGTCATTCCACACCTGTTTGAGATTGTGATGTAGAAGAGATTTAGAAGAATGCTAGTAATCAAACAGCTGATGGTACCCATTGACTCCCATAGGTATTTTGTATTTATATGTATTTTTACAACTTTCCTGCGTTAAGCTAACTGAGACTTATAGCACTTGTGTTGGTTTTGATTGCTTCTATTGTCTTTGAATTAGGGATGCACGATATGAAAAATGTTTTAATTAAATCCTTCTCACAGCCGATTCCGATAAACATCATTAAGCAGCCGTAAACAAGACGGTGCAATTCAGTCATTTATTTAAATACAAATGAGGAGGATGTTTAGGTAATAATCACATATATGCAGTCTCAGTGCTACCTGAGGTGCTGCTGCTAACAGCAGACATATCTGTTCAAACGAAAACAATCGTTAAAATTAGCTTAAGAACGACACAAAGCAGCTGTTCTCCCGTAGTCGGCGGTTACAGAATGACACAAAGCAGTTGTTCTCCTGTAGTCAACGGTTACAGAACGACACAAAGCAGCTGTTGTGCCGTAGTCGATGGTTACAGAACGTCACAAAGCAGCTGTTCTCCTGTAGTCGATGGTTACAGAACGACACAAAGCAGCTGTTGTGCCGTAGTCGACGGTTACAGAACGACACAAAGTAGCTGTTCTCCTGTAGTCGACGGTTACAGAACGCCACAAAGTAGCTGTTCTCCTGTAATCGACGGTTACAGAACGACACAAAGCAGCTTTTGTGCCGTAGTCGACGGTTACAGAACGACACAAAGTAGCTGTTCTCCTGTAGTCGAAGGTTACAGAGCGACACAAAGCAGCTGTTGTGCCGTAGTCGACGGTTACAGAACGACACAAAGCAGCAGTTCTCCCGTTGTCGACGGTTACAGAACGACACAAATTAGCTGTTCTCCCGTAGTCGACGGTTACAGAACGACACAAAGCAGCTGTTCTCCCGTAGTTGACGGTTACAGAACAACACAAAGTAGCTGTTCTCCTGTAGTCGACGGTTACAGAACGACACAAAGCAGCTGTTCTCCCGTAGTCGGCGGTTACAGAATGACACAAAGCAGTTGTTCTCCTGTAGTCAACGGTTACAGAACGATACAAAGTAGCTGTTCTCCTGTAGTCGATGGTTACAGAACGACACAAAGCAGCTGTTGTGCCGTAGTCGATGGTTACAGAACGTCACAAAGCAGCTGTTGTGCTGTAGTCAACGGTTACAGAACGACACAAAGTAGCTGTTTCTCCCGTAGTCGACGGTTACAGAACGACACAAAGCAGCTGTTCTCCCGTAGTCGACGGTTACAGAACGACACAAAGTAGCTGTTCTCCTGTAGTCGACGATTACAGAACGACACAACATAGCTGTTCTCCTGTAGTCGACGGTTACAGAACGACACAAAGTAGCTGTTCTCCTGTAGTCGATGGTTACAGAACGACACAAAGCAGCTGTTCTCCTGTAGTCGACGGTTACAGAACGACACAAAGCAGATGTTCTCCTGTAGTCGACGGTTACAGAACGACACAAAGCAGCTGTTCTCCTGTAGTCGATGGTTACAGAACGACACAAAGCAGCTGTTCTCCTGTAGTCGACGGTTACAGAACGACACAAAGTAGCTGTTCTCCTGTAGTCGATGGTTACAGAACGACACAAAGCAGCTGTTCTCCTGTAGTCGACGGTTACAGAACGACACAAAGTAGCTGTTCTCCTGTAGTCGATGGTTACAGAACGACACAAAGCAGCTGTTCTCCTGTAGTCGACGGTTACAGAACGACACAAAGTAGCAGCTGAAGAAGGCGTGATATGACGTTTGAATGCCGTTACCATTCCAACAGTGGAGGCTGCTTAAAGTCCCTTAATACAGCTTCGCCGCGATGATGACTTTTCAAGTGAGATATAAGATGTGTTGTGTTGCTGAACATGCGTTGAAGATAGCAATGGTATTGTCCTCCTCTGCCACCGAGAAAACTTCCAGAATTTTATTTATTTATCGAAGCAATAAAAATGATGTCATTTTAACCCATATCGTCCGATAAATATCGTGCATCCCTACTTTGGATACAAGCGTCTGCTAAATGATGATGTAAGTGTAGGTCGCTCACAGACTCGTGTCTCTCAGCAGCCAGAGTCCTGGAGCCGCGGCTGGATCTGGACGGGACGGAGGCCTGCTCCTCGAGGACGCTGTCGGAGTCTCTGGGGAGCGTCCCGGATGAAGCGGCAGCAGACGAGCGCTCGGCGTCTCCCCGCGGGGGTCTGCAGACCTACCTGTCCCGCTTCGAAGATGCCATGAAGCTGCGAGGACAGCTGAGCGCTGAGAAGACGTCTCAGGACGACGGCGGCGAGGACGAGGAGCTGGACTCGTTCTGTCTCTTCCGGCTCGTCTGCAGCGTGGCTCTGGCCGTCTTCGTGCGCATCTTCGTCTGCCAGTATCTGGTGAGAGCTGCGCAGACGCATGATTCTGCTTGTCTTAAAGCAACACGCCACTTTTTTTGGAAACAGGCAAATTTTTTGACTCCCCAAGAGTTAAAGAGTTGTGTTACCATGTTTGAATCCATTCAGCCGGTCTGGCGGTAGCTTAGCTAAGCATAGATCATTTAATCTGATTAGCCCGTTAGCATCTTGCTCAAAAATGACAAAAGAGTTTCAATATTTTCCTATTTAAAGCTTGACACTTGTGTAGTTACATCGTGTACTAAGACTGACGGAGACACTGACTGATAGCTATATCATTAATAGTTATCTAGCCGGGGACTACTTTCAGGCGCGGCGTGATATCATTGCGGTACGGCAGCAAAGCTCCTTGATTATTACGTCGGAACGAGAATATAGATCCTAGAAAATCACAACTTTTCATTTTCCGTCAGTCTTAGTACTCGATGTAACTACAGAAGAGTCGAGCTTTAAATAGGAAACATTTCATTTTTGAGCGTGATGCTAACGGGCTAATCACAATGCCTGAGACTTGGTGTTATTGGCACTTCCTGTGTATGCCTCTTCAAGATTAATCGCTTTATGTACTCCCAATTGTAAGTCGATTTGGATAAAAGCGTCTGCTAAATGACTAAATGTAAATGTAAATGTAATCAGATTCAATGATCTATGCTAAGCTACCACCAGACCGGCTGAATGGATTCAAACACGGTAAAACTCACCTCTTTAACTCTCGGGGAGTCGTAAAATGAGCCTGTTTGCAAAATAAGTGTGGTTTTGCTTCATCTCCGTCTCTTGTGTTCCCGCAGTCTATCTTCGCACCGTTACTCACGCTGGAGCTGGGCTTCATGGGATTGCACAAATTCTTCCCAAAGGTTAGTCTCTGTTTTGTGAAGCCGTGAAACTCTTTCCACCGAGAATCTCAACTGGGCAAAGCAATATTATCTAATACATCTCCATAAATCCTGCTGCTGTTATAAACTGTTAAATAAACATTCCCAAATGCACATACATAATTCAAAACAAACATAATAACAAAAATACACTTTCAAATGTCAGTATTTTAACAATGCATTCACAATTTATTGATACGGAGTCGTTTAGTTATTCATCCCCTTATTTTATACATTTTCTTAAATTTGGAAGATGAATTACATAATTTGAATTCCTTATCACATTTATTATACATACAATAAATTATGCGTAGTTACATGCAAGTAACTCTAACCCGTACATACATTTAATTAATATTAAATCAGTACGTCAATGTATAATTACACGGTAACAAACACACCTTAAAAATAAACTCTAGCTACATTTTTGTTATTTGAAATAAGGTAAACATTACGTGAAATAAATTTAAATATAAAAAAAGGTGCTTTATTTTGGCTAGTTGCCTTGGAAACATCTATTTTTTATTTAGTTTAATTTAATGTATTTAAAAATCACTACAACTAAATAAACATATTTTAAGAAAAAATACTAGAACTTTACAATTAAAACGAAACATTTTGAAACAAAAACGAATTAAAACTATTAATTAATACAAACTATAACAATATATCAATAATACTGCCTTATAATGCCTGACTGTATCAGTAAATTACATTTAATAAATACATTATTTGAATAAAAATAATAAATAAATAAATATGATAAATATATTAGTCTGCTAAATGACTAAATGTAAATGTAAATGAATAAACTTATTTTGTTTCTTTTTTAGCGCGTCTTCAACACCCCAGAAATAAAAACTTCCTAGCATTTAAACAAGTTCTGCTCGCGTATTTGATGGTTTCTATTGGATGATTTAGAGTAAACGTTATATTATGCGACTACTAGTGAGCGTACAGACTACTAGCTACATCAGAACAGCTGGTGCAACCAAATAATGTATAGATTTAGTTACAAACTGAATACTAAGCCTCTAGTGTTGGACTTACGAGTGGCTGGTGCAACCCGACCCAGGTGCAGAAGAAGAGCAAGACCACGATGCTGACCGCTGCGCTCCTGCTGTCGGGGATCCCCGCTGAGGTCATCAGCCGCTCCATGGACACCTACAGGACGATGAGCGACGTGTTCTCTGACCTCTGCGTCTACTTCTTCAGCTTCGTCACGTGTCACGAGCTGCTGCTGCTCTTCGGCTGCGACGGGTCCTGAGGATCCGGCGCTGGTTCTGCTGTTACCCATCAGGCCATAGCATCTCAGAGTCCTCCTCCAATCTTATCTCATGTAGTGTTCATGTTGACCGCTGTGAAACTAGTGAAGGTGTGAGCAGAGAGCCCCGAGGCACTAATATCAGGCGAAACTCATGCATCGTATTTCACGCCAAAACGCAAAGAAAACCAACCCTGTTTTTTTTTTTTTGAGGATTAAAAAATAATTCAGCTGAAGATGAACACTAGCTGAAACGTGTTCACCGTCAGACCATTTGAGATCAAGATGAGTTTGTGTCTTCATCCGGTTATTATAAATGTGTCTCCGCAATGGATGTGAATGGGTGCCGTCAGAATGAGAGTCTGATAAAAACATCACAATAATACACACAAGACGTTTTTTGTATAATTGTTTAGAGCTGTTTTAGTATCTGTGCTAAACGAGTTATTATGGACTCTATGGTATTTGGGTTAAAAGTGTCTTAATGCTGGATTTGTTTTAGCTTCTTGATTATTGTGATGTTTTTATCAGACTCTGATTCTGACGGCACCCATTCACATCCATTGCGGAGACACATTTATACTAACCTGATGAAGAAGCAAACTCAACTCCGAGGATGAGCACATTATCATATTTATCTGAATGATTCTTCCCGTCATGATCCGGTTCATCCTTCTCGTTTGTTTATGGTTGGAGTGGAATATGATGCAGGTTTAACGAGCTTTGCTCTTTTTTTGTTTGTCCGACTGTGACTCTGAAACCAGCCTAATCTTCCTAGATGTGTTACCGAAGTCTTCTGTGTCTATCACACGCTCTCTGCGGTCGTGATTCATCGTGTTGTGTGTTTGTTTCACGCTGCTCAAACCTGAGTTTACCAGACATGGTTCGTGCATGATCTATTGATTTATATTTAAGTTCATGTAAATGCCGTTTTGGCTGGGAGATGAGCTTTATGGTCCTCCAGTAGTGAGTTGTTTCTGGTTATGTTTACAATGTAACACTGATATCTAATCTGTGACGGTGTTTTTGTTTTTCTCAGTAATATGAGATATGAACTCTAACGATTGTAATAAAGGAGAAGCTACTGCTAAAATAATAAAAACGTCTGACTGATCCATGTCTGCCAAAATCCACAGAAGCGGAGAAACTGGGTTAAACGTTCGATTAGCGCTCTTATTTATTGTTTTTTTCTCTAAAACATATCCTCCTAAATTAGACCTCACTTAAAAGACTTGAAACCGGACACCATGTAAATACTGTAATCAGGCTCCTCCCCCCTAGTGGGCGTGGCCAAGTGTCATATTACCACAATGTTTTATAATCAAAATCTGTTGGAGACGTCTGTGAGTCTCTAGATTCAGTATTAGCTGGTTGTTTTGAGATAGAAGTGATATTGTGATATATTTGAGACATGTTAAAAAGCTCAGTGGAGTTTGGGTGGAATCGCGATGATATTTTTGGTATAGCAGCTAAATAAAATCTCACAAGAACCTCAGTTTTTGTGATTTCAGCTTCAAATTTGAAACATAGCTCAGTTATACATATGACTATATATAGCATATATAGATGCCAAAATATTTTGTAATAAACCGTTTTAAGTATAACAGGATTTGTATTTCATGTCTGTGTTCAGTTGAGAAGTTAATAAACTTATGAGCAAAGTGTGTAAAATATTAGAATAATTTCTGCAATCAAGAGATTTTACAGAAAGTTATTCATTTGGTTAAAGTTCAGGTAAAGGAACAAATAATTTCTACTTTTAATGTTACCTGTTTACTAAACAATGTAGCTGAGTTTCATATAACTTAAAACAAGTTGACATTGCTCATCTTATTAAAGCGATGTAAAAATTGCCAGGATCATATTTTAACCAAATTGTGATTTCAGAAGCTACTAATACAGTTTTCAATATCAGTAATTACATCACTAGCAAAAGCGAGTGTTTATGAATGAAACACATTTGTCCGTGTTTCACTCCGTCTTGAATCACGCTCGAGAAACCGTGTCTCTTCTGTCATCTACAGGACTCAATTTAATTAAACTGTAAACACATCCATTATTCTCCATCATCTACATTGCTGCTATGTGTACATACCCGGTACAACCTATTTGCACATTCCTCTTGCACATCCGTGTTTATATTAATATTTATTAATCCACAGTATACTGTATTGCACATTTGATCTCATTGCACATCTTACTCCTTATTTTATTTTATTATTTGTTCCTATTTTCATTCTCACCTATATTTATATAAATTCTCTTGTGTTATGTTTAATTTTTTTATTTTTTTTGCAGTTTCCATTGAGCGGACCTGTCCTGACTTACATTTCACTACTGATTATACCCTGTATGATTGTGTATGTGACGAATAATAAAGAATCTTGAACCTTAGTCTCGATCAAGAGACTTTACCACATTCACGTTACACGATTTGACTGAGCGGCTCACTCGCGGTGCCATGCGATGGTACTGGACCTCTTTGGTGGACGGCCCGATGCTTCTCCGCCTCCTGGCGGACGGCGATGGCTCCTCCGGTCGAGTGCAGCCGGCCACTGTCGTCACTCCTCATTTAACCCTTCCGAAGCTCCTCCGTGGAACTCGAGTCATTCATTACCATTTACTCCACCGGCCTCGCTCCGTTCCCACGGCTCTCGGCCCCGCCCCACTCGCCACAATAAACCTAGTTAATTCTGAATAACAGCTTGTTAAACCGGTAAGTCCTCTCCAACATGTGTAAATGTGAACTTTTATTGCAGTGTGAGTAAATTAACAACTACATGCCATTTTAAACGCTTCCTGCGAGAGAAAAAATTAAGTATAAACCAATATTCACAACAAACACCTTTTCAACATGAATGGTTTTGTCGGATGGTAAACTGTAGAAATCTGGTGGACTTGCATTTACACGTCAGGTCCATATTGCTCTCCAAATATGTGCACTAGAAACCGCCAGTGATATAACCCTTGCTGGCATCTTTGATCCGTAGCGGTGGACTACTGCAGCTAATGGAGAGAGCTGTTTGACAGAAACTTCGCTGATCGAGAGCATCTTTTACACGGCGGGGATCTCACTTGATGCTCAAAGAGACATGTAACCTCCGAACTAACCCAATCATGAAATCAGTTAATGACAAGGTTTATCTTGTTGAGAAATTGAAACCTTTTTTAGGGGACTGTCCAGTCTTTTCCAAAGGGTTGGGTGTGCAACAGATGTTCTCGGTTATGTTGCTATAATTTCTTCCGAACCTGTAGGGATCAGTATACTCCGGTAGAGAGAGAGTAGAGAGTTAGATGGTTATTATGATTGTTAGTCTATGCATATTTCTCAGATCAAAAGCTCATTGTATTCATGTCATACTTGCAGGCGATCGATTAGATGAGCGTTTGATATCTCCGTCTGATCCAGAGGAATCATGTGTTATCACCGCTTCTGCTCAGACTTAATGCGTTTCACATTCAGTCCATGATAGATGACTTACGTGTGTTCAAAATGTTTGACATCTTATCTAATACCTCACGGGGCCTGTAAATGAGGAGAGACAATTCTCATATTACAGTCGACTCTTTATGTCGTTTAAATTGATCTCCAGACTGATGATAAAACTTCACTCTTGAATGTACAAAGGTCTCTGAGTTGCTCATTTCTTGAATCCCTTACGACTCAAAGATGAGTAACTGATGTAATGATTGATAAAGGATCTATCTGAACTTTAAACAGCCAAGGAGGATCATAAAGATTATATTCCAGATTTGTGTGTTTGTGAGGGATCGAAGCATTAGCCAAACTGAACGATAAGAGCTAGAGGTCAATGCAGTGCAGAAACCTAAAAACATGAGGGACTATGATGATATCACTGCTTTTCTGGGAACATGGGGTCCATTCCAGCGGACTGTGTTCTTAGCATTAGCTATAAGTATCCTTCCAAATGGGTTTGTGGGCATCTACATAGTTTTTGTGGGCGACGTGCCGTCTCACGAGTGTCTGATTCCTGAGGAGCACAACATTAGTGCGATGTGGAGAGAAGCTGCAATCCCGACGGCGATGCAAGACGGTGTTTTAAAACGCAGCTCCTGCTCCAGATACAAGATGGAAGCACTGAGGAATTTTTCAGTGCTTAATTACACCCCGAATGTGGACGTCAATGTCAGCGAGATAGAGCTTGAGTTCTGTGTGGACGGCTGGAACTACAGTACAGAGGTTTACGAGTCTACAATAGTGACAGAGGTGAGTTTGTGGGTTGTTTGTGTGCTCGCGCTACAGTCTAATGTCCAACTGCTCAAAGAGTTCTTGAGATAAAGCTGTGGAGAGGTTTACAGATGGTCGTTCAGAAAAATGTGTTCTTTTAGATGCTCTCAGTGCCAAAACACCAGTTTAACAACACATGTGACCCTGGGCACAAAACCAGTGTGAAATTGAGATGTATGCATCATCTGAGAGCTGAATAAATAATATTTCCATTGATGTATGGTTTGCACGATATTTGAAAATCTGGTGCAAAAAAATCTAAATATTGAGGAAATCATCTTTAAAGTTGTTCAAATGAATTCTTAGCAATGCATATTAATAATCAATAATTAGGTTTTGATATATTTACGGTACAAATATCTTCATGGAACATGATCTTAATATCCTAATGATTTTTGTCATAACAGAAAAATGTATACTTTTGACCCATACAGTGTATTACAAATATACCCGTTCTGCTTATGACTGCGTCTGTGCTCCAGGGACACATATGTTAAATAAGCTGAAGTGTTATTTTTTTTTAAATATCTTCCTTCGAATATCAGTTCGAGTAACTGGCACCTTTGACACTGTTGGGGGTTAACATAAGTGTACATTTCTGATGAACAAAGAACAACCGATTTGAAGAATGAATGGATCAGTTCACAAAGACACAGTTACTGCTGAGAGCATAACGATCTCAAATTAACTGCAGATGTCAGCTTCAAGAACACTTCTCAACTGCTGTAATGCGTTTACTGGAGTCGGATAATATTTAACATTATACCTCCAGCTTCATTAAATATTACATAAAACAGAGCAGTGTTGGGGGTAAGGCATTACAAGTAACGCGAGTTACGTAATAATATTACTTTTTTCAAGTAACTAGTAAAGTAACGCATTACTTTTTGTTACGCATTACAGTTACTTTTTTCCCATTTATTGATGACTGTGTGCCGTGTGAACATGATCTTACTGTAGATCTAATCTAGACTAAATATGAATGTGTATTAATTCATCCCACTTGCCAAAAACAGATTCAGTATTCATCAAAATGAATTAAAACAGTGAAATGCAAACTCAGAATATGACATAAACCTGCAATAATTAAATATGTTAAACAACACAAATATATCTAATCTCATTTTATTAACCGATGTGTTTGCTGCTGACCTTTGATGATCAGTTCAATCATATTAATAAGCAGAAATTACTTTAGATAAACTAACAATTGTGCTTCATTGTTTTTATCACTGAAGAGTGTTGAACTTCTGTGTTCTTCTGTACAGACGTGATTTACTCGTCCTTCAGTCTGAGGGTTATTCAGGACACTTTATGTTGTGAAAGGCTTTTATATTTGCTATAAATATAACTTCTTGTATTAAAAACAAACAATCAAGCCCTGTTCATATTTAAAAAGTAATGTAAAAGTAACGTAACGCATTACTTTCCATAAAAAGTAACTAAGTGACGTAATTAGTTCCTTTTTTAGGGAGTAACGCAATATTGTAACGCATTACTTTTAAAAGTAACTTTCCCCGACACTGATAATGAGTAATGTTTGGTTTCTTGTGGTTTGATGTGAAGTTTAAAAAAAGAAAAGCTTACATACTCATCTGGAAAAACAAGCAATATGTCCCGTCTTTGGTAAGTGTTAGTTGATGTCTTTCTTCCCGAAGAAGAAGTTGGTTTAGGGACATAGATTTGTAAGAGAGAGAAGAGGACCAAGAAATCAAGAAATGACAAGAGTCTTCATGCGATATTATACAGCATGTTTTATAGCAATATTTGAGGTCAAATGTGCTCCGTAGACTAACCTGGTTGGGAAATCTGACACAAACCAACTTATAAGGTACGCCATGAACTTAAGCAGCATATTTTTTAAAGTTACTTCTCTCTGTCTGTGTTTTTCAGTGGGACCTGATATGTGAGAATGAGTATAAAGGCCCACTGACCTCATCCATATATTTCCTCGGCGTGTTGGTGGGGACTTTTCTTTCAGGACAGATGTCGGACAGGTCAGCGCCTCCCAGATAAAGCATCCCACAAACTATGACAAGCTTTCTGCTATAAATGATTAAATATTTGATGTATGCAGGTATGGCAGAAAGCCTGTACTCTTTGCCATGATGGCTATGCAGACAATAACTATCCTTATCCAGATGTTTTCTCCAAGCTGGGAAATCTTCACTGCCATCTTCTTCTTTGTGGGATTTAGTGGTTTTTCTAATTATGTTGTAGCATATGTTCTAGGTAAAACGATCAATTTATTTCCAATAATTAACATGATTTAAAAAATCATCTGTCTCATGAATAACACATTTCTCCTGATCAACAGGCTGTGAAATTCTCAGTCCAGCGAGTCGGGTGGTGTTTGGTTCTCTGGGTATCTTCATGGGGTCTGGAATCGGTCAGATGTTCCTTCCATTAGCAGCGTATTTCATCCGTAGCTGGCGATGGCTGGTGCTAACGAATGCTCTCACTGGGGTCCTGTATGTGCCATTGTGGTGGTAAGAGCCATAGAGGATTATAAAGTCACCTCTTTGAAACAGCAGATGAGTAATGTACATTTGACAAAGACATGGAAATAATCAAGATAACACATGAAGTAAGAACATTTCATAAGAAAATAAAATGTATATAAACCAAGAAAAGGCAGGAGGGCTATAATACCTGGAGAAAGCATTCCAGTCAACTGAGGATAGTTTCAGGATAGTCATTAGTTTAGTGTAGTATTTTATTTTCTTCCCCGAGCAGACAGCAGGTGAACGTAAACAAATTATACTTCATCCACAAAAAAAGCATAATTTCTCAATACTGAAATTACACTATACACACACTAAAGACATTTCACATATACCCTCACCCACACACACAAATAATTTCCTATTCGATAATGTATTTGATAATGGAATAATTAACTTATAAGTTGATAACCTATATCTCCTCCCTGAGGGCATCAGCTCATACTCTTTATGGAGAATATGGCTTGCATCACCAATCATTTTAATTATCTGCTTCGTTACAGACCTCTCAAAAATCTCCAGAGGAGAAATTAGGGGCACATACCAATTATTTTTCCTGCTCCACATTTTGAAGTTTGTGTCCTAAATTTAACCATTTTGTAAAAGCATAGCATTTAATACATTCGATAGTTGATCTATAGAACAATAACATGATAGTTTTAGGGTTTGTGTGGGTTTATCACTTCATATTAGGCGTCTTCGGCTACTGTGTACTTAACAAAAGGGATCCTGAATCGAGTAATTCACTTTTCCTTTCCTATGAGTTTGACATATACTGTAAGAGGTCATTGCAAACTCGCATTTACAGTATACTGTATTTGCATAGATATGAATATAAATCAAAAATCAAAAAGTGTAGTGTGTCCATTTCATATCTTATGAAGACGTGTGATAATTATAAGATACATTACAGTGTGATGTCTTAGCTAAACTAATAGAACACAAGCTTTGAAGGGTTAATTATCCCAAAAATTAACATTCATCATTTACTCAGCCTCACATCATTCCCTTAAGAGTTTTGTTAATATTCAGAACACAAATTAATATAATTTTTTATATTTTCTTTCTGTGTTGATGAAACATCTCGTCCTGTGTGATCTGAGCCAGAGATTATCACTGTACTCGTGGCTGGTTCACTGAGGATAAGAGCAGAACCTGTTACAGAACCCATGGAACACAAGATACTGTGGTAATGAATACTAGTTAAAGCTGACCCACTTTGGTGGAACCTAAATCCCAGGGCTGGCTAATCTAAAACCTACCTGGTTAGCCACCCAGCTTCATAGAAGCCTGTGAAACTAAACCAGTAAGACAACTCTTTAGGGTATTTTTACACCTGTAGATCGATTGCTTTGTTCCGAAACAGGGATTACAATTATTACAATGTTGCTTTTTATTCTTGGTGTGGTTCGCTTTCACACGGCAATGTTTCTAAATGGACCCAAATTGTTAATACAAGTCACGTGTGAGTAAACTGTCCTCTGATTGGTTCAAGTTCCATGGAGCTGGAATGACAATAAACATGATTAATTTGGAAAGAGAGGCAAAAATCTCTCTCTCTCTCTCACACATACACACACACACACACACACACGCACGCACACACACACACACACACACACATACACACACACACACACACACACACGCACGCACACAACACGCACACACACACACACACACACACACACACACACACACATACACACACATACACACACACACACACACACACACGCACGCACACACGCACACACACACGCACACACACACACACACACACACCACACACCACACACCACACACACGCACACACACATACACATACACACACACACACACATGTTGGTTTTTATGGTTTACGGGGACTCTCCATAGGCGTAATGGTTTTTATACTGTACAAACTGTATGTGCTATTGCCCTACACCTACCCTACACCTAAACTTAGCCCTCACAGGAGACGGTGCATTTCTACTTTCCCCCCAAAAAACGCACATTGTATGATTTATAAGCATTTTAAATTATGGGGACACTGAAAATGTCCTCATAAATCACCTTCTCCTTGTAATACCTTTGTCATACCCATGTCATTATACAAATTTGTGTCCTCATAAACCACATAAACATGCACACACACACACACACACACACACACACACCCACAGACACACACACACACACACACACACAAACACACACACACACACGTCAGGATGGAACGTCAACAGTTTGAGGGCTTATTGTTGTGTTTTTTTGTAACATTAGCTGTCGATATATGTATTAATGTATAATTTTGAGCAGGAGTCCAGTATTCATCGGGAAAACATTGTTAAAATGAACACACTACGAAGAGCAGTAAGACGGCATTATAACATGAAAAGGCATGCTTTGATTTTGAATGGTGAAGACGTGCACAGCCTCTGCTTTTCACAGAACTTAAGTATTTACCCATTATACAGTGTGTACAGCCTGGATCGGATTGCTTTCTCACTGCAACCGAACCGCTCCAGAGTTCGTTTGTAATTGAGCTGAGACCACCTCGTTCAGGCGATCTCGGACCGGATCCGAGTGCGATTGCCGTGTTCACATATGTCCAAACGAACCGAGCTAAGGGGGGAAACGTGCCAGGTTCTGAAACAACGGGCCAGGTGTGAAAGCACCCTTTGTTTTTGTTCTGTTTTTGGTGAACCAGGTTTATTCCAGAGTCTCCTAGATGGCTGCTCTCTCAGGGAAGAATAGCAGAGGCTGAAGCCATACTGAGACACGCAGCTAAACAGAATCAGGTCACCGCACCTGAAGTCATCTTCTCTTCCTCTGAGGTAACACTTCATTACACTTATGATCTATAAACCACGGACAGTTAAACAGGCCTTAAATAAACTCACTTTTCGATGCTCCAGTTTCATTGATGCTTTTATGTTTCCTTAGATTGAGGAATCAGCAAATATGAGGGAGAAAAAACACAATATTCTGGACATTTTAAGGAACTCTAATGCGGTCTTAACCATCGTGATTTGCTCACTTCTGTGGTATGCTGTTCCTATGTTTTAATGCCTCCCCTTTTTTCAATTTCTACTTGGTAACAGTCATTAACTATATTACCTACATGATGTCATAACAAAATTAATTCTTGCTCTAAACTGAGTACAAGTTAAAGTTTTACTTCTTGGGACACCACACAGAGGTCTATAACAGTGATTCTCAACCCTGTTCCTGGAGCTCATCACTGCACATTTTTCATGTGTCCTTAATCAAACACAGCTTAATTCAGATCATCAGCTCATTAATAGATAAATAAAATTGGAGTCAGATAAAGGAGACATGCCAAATGTGCTCCAGGAACATTGAGAACCACTGGTTTAATGCACGAATTTAGTGTGATTAATCATAAATATGTGCATGCACTCAAACTGGTACATTTTGTAACATGGATATTCGAGCTTGAATGTTTGTGTGAGTTTGTAGTCAGCACTGCCCAGAAACTACTAGATGAATCACACCAACAGTTAAAACTTGTTCTAGTGATCTTGTAGACTTTGATTAGCTTGTTCAGGTGTGTTTGGTTAGGGTTGGAGCTAAACTCTGCAGGACTGTGGCCTTCCAGAACCGAGGTTAGCCCTGTGACAGATGGATGCGTCTCTTATCTAACACATCTGATCAGTTCGTTAGCAGAGGCAGGTGTCTGAATTGGATGTGTCAGATTAGTGAGACATATAACAGGTGATTCTCAAACTGAAGGCTGCGTCCTATTGAGAGTGCGCCCTTCCTAGTTCAGCCCTTCGGAGGCTTGTAGACTAGAGTCCTCCTCGCCATTAAACACTAGAATGAGACGGTTTGGTCATGTATACGTTCCTGCCCTCACGTCATGGCTTGAGAAAACTTATTTTGGAAAATACTTTGTATTACAAATCTTTATATTATCTGGCTTTCTATTAATGCAATGCAATGAATCTACAGTGGCTTACATTATTGGCTGTTTAGTTTAGTAAATTCAGCTGAATGAAGGAGGCAGATTGAAGGCTGCCTTCCTATGATCCTTCCGATTGAGACGACCTTCAGCTACGTTTGATGACATGACAGCCTCCGTTTGAGAAGCAGCTAACATCTGTCGTACCGGAGGAGGATTGAGAGACTAATAAAAGCACCTGATTCACAAGAGCTGTTTTTGTCGTTTAGGATGGTCATCACCATGTCTTACTATGCTCTCATTCTAAACACCACAAACCTTCATGGCAACCCGTTCCTGAATTTCTTCCTGTCTGCAGTGGTGGAGGTGCCAGCGTTCATTATAGCCATGTTGTTGCTCAGATACTGCAGTAGGAGACTCTGTCAGTCTTCCACTCTTATCATGGGTGGAGCGGTGATTTTCATCATACAGCTCATTCCCAAAGGTAAGACGTTTACTGGTCATATTCTGCATCACATCATCTGATAGCGTGGAAGGTAAATGCAGTTATAAAACATTACGCATCATTTAAGTCGGGTAAGAAGTTCTAAGTCTGAATAGGATATGAATGAATGATGCATTTATATAGCGCTTTGTGTATTGTTGTACACCCAAAGCGCTTTACAATCATATGTGTGTGTGTGTGTGTGTGTGTGTGTGTGTGGGGGGGGGGGGGGGGGGTGTGCAGCATCCACCAGTGTGCAGCATCCACTTGGATTGAGCATTACAGAAGTTTGTAGATTATTTTCTGGACAACAATAACACTTTTAAGGGGAAAAAACTTTTCTAATACACCCGAAACTACTTCCATAATATAGGAATGATTGGAGTAGTGATGTGATGTTCGACACCGACGCTTTGAAGCTTGTATCAAAAAACTAAAACTTATTTTGATAATTTTTGCCAAAACCATGATGTTCTTTGATGAAACGAAGCTTCGTTTTCACACACAACCACGTGACTGCTTCATATTCTGATTCAAATAACGTGAACCGATTGTCTTCATTGATTAGAATAAATCATAATACGAATAAACATTAGCATGTGTTCTCTGCTGCACAGACATTTAAACTGACAATTCTATGATCATCTTCATTCATTTTGGTCATGTATGCCTACAGCCTTGCCTATTTTTTTAACAAATGTATTCACCGACTTAATTATTCTGGTATAGTGTAATACAATGACTGACATGTGTGCACAAACTGGTTTATTATATGAAACAATCCAAAAATGTCTGAGTCGTCTGGGACACAAAGGACGTTTTTTCAGGCTTTTGACCACAAGATCAGTGTGCACCGTGTTGAAAAGCTTCGAGTAATGAACCTTTTTACGATACAGTTAAGGGGAAAGCTTCATTTCTCCATCACTAATTGCAAGTCATAATTCTTTGAGTAAATGATTTGGATCTGTAATGAACACAAGGATGAAGCGGAGTGAGAATCCACACGCAAGCACAAGTTCAGTTGGAAACAACAACAACACCGATAATCCAAACTTGGAACAAGTGTACGAACCACAGACCAGAACTAAGGGAGCAATTGCTTAGAAACATGACCAATAAAACACAATTAACACGGGTATATCTACACAAGTTAAACAGGGGCTGATGAAGGACAGGTGTGGGTGATTAGTTGGTAAACAGGGACAGTGAACACAAGAAGAGGGCACAGAAATAACGGGAGAATACATGTCAAAATAAGAGTCCAAAACACAAGACAGGGGAATATAGGCAGGAATTCTGAAAGCTCCATGTGGAGTGATCTGATGCATTTTGCTGCAGGAAGACAAAGACTATGGAATACACAAGACGTGTCACTTGTATAGTTATGAATGGGGGAAATGCAGCGCTCAATATGGCCGCTCTATCAAACGAAGCCACGCCTTCCGAACAAAAGAGCCAATCCCTGATTGGTAAAGTCAGTGCGTCACTGCAGCTATCGTTAGAAGTTTCGGTTGCTATAGAAACTCTGAGTCGTGCGCTGAGGACTGTGCATGTGCACTGACAGTTCAAGCCTGAAAAATAAGCTTTTTAATGCTATTTGAGCAAAATAAACAACATTTATAAAACAGTTGGGTCAGATTGCATTGGTGATTTCAAACATGCAATTTAAGCGTAAGCTTGGCGAACAGTTTTGGCTGCCCGAGAGGTGTTGCAAAGATGGCCGCCGATTGACATGACTTGCTTAAAAGGGACTTTGAGGAAGATAAGTAACTGAAGAGTGTGAGATCAAAGGTCAAACGCTAGTTTGTCATAGGGTCTCTCTCTTGGTCAGCCACTCCTCTTTGTCTCAGGCCATCTAACACACTATACGGCAGAGGCTCATTAGTTGTTCCTTGATCCAGTCATATTAGAGTGACCAGCACTGTCCTAATAATTGTGCAGAAGGGTACTGATTCACTTTAGCCAGGACGGTTCACTTCTAAGAAGCAGCAAGCTGACTGACAGATTGCTGATGCTGTTGCTAGAGTAAATAATGTCCACAGTCAAACAAGGAGTGTGACCACGATTTTGCCCAAATAAGATCTGAGCCACAGTAGCAGATATGACACATAGCAGTCTAGTGAAGACCTCGTCTCCTAGACAAGACCTCGGGAACCAGACGAGTCCTCTGCACAATCTGACTTTGCTGCAGTAGGAATTGATCTGCTTGTTCGTCTGGCCAGAGGAGACCCCCCCCCCCCCCCACCGACTGAGCCTGGTTCCCGACATTCTTCAGAGCAGATTCAGTCTTAACACACCTCACACCACAGGAACATCTGATAAGATAATCTTAAGAACCACTGAGATAATTGGGACATTACCGGATTGTCAGAAGGGCAGAGATTATCTTGTGGTGTGTACCCAGCATTAGTTTCCAGCGATATCGTCGACTAGATACTATTAGAACTGAACTGAGCTAGATGATGACATCACTGAATTCAATAATGAACTGCCTTTAACCGACAATTGAGTGTTTACTATTGTGCATCATTGACATGTTATTTTCCTATTTAATACTGTAATGCTGCTTTGACAAAAAACGCTATATAAATAAAAGTGACTTGACTCGAGCGTATCTGCTCCTGGGGTCCGTTCTTCTACATCTGTGATGTATTAGATCTTTTAGTCATCATAACTCATCTCTGGCTAGTTTGGTTCTTCAAACAATTAGCGGATTTGATTAAAATATCTGGATGAAGTTGTCTGAGATTAGTCCATGTTGACGTTCATTGCTGTGATTGGCTGGCGGTGGGACAGCAACGTTAAGACGTCATGCATTTGAGATCAAGCACTAATGAGCTAAATTACATTAAAGATATAATAGATAAAATATGCAACTGTTTTTTAATGATTCTCAATTATTTTCACCATGTCTAGTATTTGTACAGACTTTGCATTTTTCAATGTGAAGAGAAAAGTAATTAGTAGTTCAATTTTGAAGAGGATTTGTTATATATGACGTCATTACTTAAAGTTTCTTAATCCATTAGTGATTGTGCTTAAAAGAATCGTGCATCATAAAAGCATTTCGAGATTTGGGAATTGATCTGCAGCTCCTGCAATGCATGAATAAATCTCTCAATAAGTAAATTATTATAGATATTAGTATAGATATAGATAAAATTGTTTAAAAAAAATAGATGTGTATATATATATATATATATATATTTACAATAATTGTTCCTGTTTTAATAAGGTGCACTTGTAAGAAACGGACCTGTTGCTATGGCAGCAACTCCAGATGGGCTTCTAAAGGACTTAATAGTCCTGGATCATGTCAAATTGCCAACAATAAAATCCAGCTAGCTGCATAATCCATGCATGAAGAACGGGCCCCGTTGTGGTTGTTTTTGCTTACATTAGGTGTGTGTCTGTGTGTGTGTGTGTGTGTGTGTGTGTGTGTGTGTGTGTGTGTGTGTGTGAGTGTGTGTGTGTGTGTGTGAGTGTGTCTGTGTCTGTGTGTGTGTGAGTGTGTGTGAGTGTGTCTGTGTGTGTGTGAGTGTGTGTGTGTGTGAGTGTGTCTGTGTCTCTGTGTCTCTGTGTGTGTGTGTGTGTGTGTGTCTGTGTGTGTGTCTGTGTGTGTGTGTCTGTGTGTATGTGTATGTGTATGTGTGTGTGTGTGTGTGTGTGTGTGTGTGAGTGTGTCTTTGTGTGTGTGTGTGTGTGTGTGTGTGTGTGTGTGTGCATGTTTATGTGGTTTATGAGGACACAAATGTGTATAATGACATAGGTATGACAGGTATTCCAAGGAGAAGGTGATTAATGAGGATATTTTCAGTGTCCCCATAATTCAAAACTCTTATAAATCATACAGAGTGAGTTTTTTGGAGGGGAAAGTAGAAATGCACCGTCTCCTGTGAGGGCTAAGTTTAGGTGTAGGGCAATAGCACATACAGTTTGTACAGTATAAAAACATTACGCCTATGGAGAGTCCCCATAATCCATAAAAAAACTGTGTGTGTGCGTGCGTGCGTGCGTGTGTGTGTGTCTGTGCGTGTGTGTGCGTGTGTGCGTGCGTGTGTGTGCGTGTGTCATTGCAGACCTGATGGAGTTGGCGACCTCACTGGAGATGCTGGGGAAACTTGGTATCACCGCTGCATTCTGTGTCGTTTATGCAGTGACTTCAGAGCTCTTTCCGACTGTGGTGAGAAACATGGCCATGGGAACGTGCTCCATGACCGCTCGCATCGGCAGCATCGTTTCTCCCTTCATCATATACTTGGGTACAGTCACAGTTTCCTTTCTTATTGAGTTTATTTACTGTAGTAAATCTGAACATTGCATGTGCACTTTGATAATTGATTAATTTTCTCTGTAAAGGTAACTATTACAGATACATTCCTTATATCGTCATTGGAAGCCTGGCTGTGTTATCGGGCTTAATGACGTTACTGTTGCCAGAAACTAAAGGACAAGTTCTCCCTGACACCATTGCTCAGATGCAGCAAATAAAAGGGTAAGTGCATTATTGCCCCATATTCTTAACATAGTTTTTAACATTAACTCTTTATTCAGTTCTGGGTTTGTGTTTTTTAGATTCAATGCATGAGCTGAAAGTCTAATTTAGTTCAAATAAACCATTTATTTTATCTCACTTAGATTGAGAAGCTCTAAAAAACAGGGTGCGATGATGTGGACGGCAAACACAAGTAAAGTCTTCAAAGAAGCAAAACTGTAGCTGGACCGTGAAATCAAACAAGGTTGTCCTGTTAATCAAATTAATGTTCCTAACCCTAAGTGAGATGACATCATGACATACATTTGGCTTTACTGCCTTGATCTGGTATAAAGTCTGCCATAATGGCTACGTCTCCCAGCCATATCTGACCAAAGAGATGTTTTAGATCATCTCCATGTGTTTTACCGTGTTTATCATGAACACAAATGCATTTTAATAACATAAACATGTCTGTAAATGACTGCTGAACAGGGAAAAGCGCATGAGGCGACGTGTGATTCTCAGAGTGAGTTCCACATTAACAGCCCTCTCTTATCAAATATAAATGGTGAAAAACTTCTCTTCATTTGCTCTACATCTGTGCCATAGATATGAAAGTGATCTGCCTATACAATATCTTAACCTGCTAGAAGTGCTGTACATGACAAGTTAATCAACCTTCAAACCTGTATCTACGTATGTATTTATATCATGTGAATATGCTTTACTTCTCTGTGAGCTGTTTGCTTTTTTATTAGGGCTTTTAAGTTGTAGCATATTTGGTTTTAAATGGTTGCACAACACACTTTTTGTTTCCAAATGAACAAAGTACCTTTATTGAGAGTAAAAAATTACATCTGCATATATTTGGTTAGTGATTTATGTTCTGAGTTTGTATTTTATCATGTCTTGTCTATTATTATAGTCTATTTCCCATCCTTTAATTTTTTTATGTGTTTCTTGTTCACTCATTAGTGCATATGTATTTCAGTGTAAGATACTGTTAGTGAGTTTCTTCTGTTATCGTTTCTGTTATTGTTTGCTTTGTATTTGTTTTTCACTTTGTTTTGAAATAAACTTTATTTGGATTCAATCTACAATATTGATTTGAATTTTAAGAGGTCATATTGAATTATTTTGCTAAATGTGTGTCTGTCATGATCTTTCCCGTGGTCTTGTGTTTGGACTTTTTTGTTACTTCCTTTCTAGAGTGCCATTTGTAGTCATTTTGTAGTTCTTTTGTTTCATTGGCCCTCTTGATTGCTTTACCAACTCTGTCATCTTACTATCTTACATCTTACAGATATGACCAAAATCTTGTATCACGATATGACAAATTTTATATCACGATAACAATATATATCACGATATAGTGATTTTTTTTCTTTTAAAAAGGTTATTATAAAAAAATCTTTAATACCATATAATTTTCATAATCCTTGTTACTAATGCCAATATCAAACTAATATAAGCCTAAAGAGAGAGAGAGAAAAACTCAACATCACTGAAGATAATAAACAGTCAGTGATAAAATAAGTGTAAGAAACTAATTGCAATAGGAAAAATAGGCCTTAAAAGAATACAATAAATAAGAAACATACATTGCGTAAATTAATTAGTCTTCACTGTGTTAATTATATCTATTGATCTATGATAAATATAATTAACACAGGTATCATGTATAGATTCTATACATATTATAAATATATCATTATTATTGTTATTTTTATTTATTCTCATTAATGTTACACAAGTGATTTAGTCTAGAGCAGTGAGAGATTTTCTAGACTCTAAACTTCTGGCATATGTTTTTCTGAGTGCACACATCTGAAGCGAACGCACAGAAAGCGGCTGTCACATGCCACATGCATATTAAACCAAGTTCTCTTTCACACACAGGTTTAGGATAAAAACACGCATAAGTTACAAAAACATGTCTGTGAAGATAAAGAGCTGGAAAAGAAATCACATGTTTATATTAGATTGGTGTGTTAAGTTAGTGTTAGGTTAGGGTCACTCAGGGTGGGGTCACTTAGGGCGGGGTCACAGGCGGGGCTTGTCAAATGTGACGTCATATGTCACAGACTCTGTGGTTGGCTTGCTCTGAGATGCTGCTTATGATTTATGGGGATAAAAAAAAGGAGCAGGTGGATTTTTATCATTATAGGGTTGTTGTGTACACACACTGCCAACATTTATGTCCAAACAACATGTAAGTGAATTTTGCATAATAGGTGCCCTTTAAAACATTAATTTCATACCATCATTTATGCAGTTATATAAATGCATTTATATCACCTCTAGGGTGCATTAAATAATGAACCTATAGTATCGTATTAATCTAATCAAATGTAAGAATGTAAGAATTTGACATAACAAAACGTGTACATTTAATAAGGCTAAAAACATGTATGGACAAAAAAATGCGGATGTGTATAATTAACCCATATATAATTTTAAAATGGTATTTTTGTGCATTTTTCATAATAAAAATGTATTCCTATAACTTTTAAGTTTCACTTCAGCAATAATCTGCCAGATGTTTTCTTTAAAAAGTGTTTTTTTAAACTTAAATTTGCTTCAAGATTCATGTCAGATTAAATAAAAAATTGTATTTTCAGGAAATAAATGGTGTTCCTGTGGCTCAGTGGTTAGAGCATTGCGTTAGCAGCGCAAAGGTTGTGGGTTCGATTCCCAGGAAACACATGTACTGACAATACAAATGTATAATCTGAATGCAATGTAAGTCGCTTTGGATAAAAGCATCTGCTAAATGCATAAATGTAAATGGATCATAAATGTTATTTAGTATCATAAAATTCCCTAAATATATACATATATATATGTTTATATATATATATATAAACATAGTAGGCCTACATTCATTTAATCGCAGAAAAACAAATCTGGCATTTTTGACTGCCATGCCAACAACACTAAAGCTTTAAGTAAAAATAAAGAAAAAATGTGTTGTCTTTTATCTTTTAATCCGAGGGGCATCACAAAGCCTATTCTACTTCTCTACAGCACTATCAACGAACTGCTTTGTTACTGAGATGCTACAAGATGACAAACACACGGCTCCTGAGAAATATGGCTAAATTAGTCAAAGGTCGAGAAGGGTCTGGCTGCAGACTTGCACTCTCAGACACTTCAAATCAAATCAAGTCACTTTTATTGTCACATCACCACAGCACAAGTGCCTTGGTGAGTGAAATTCTTACGAGCGTGCTCCAGACAGTGCAAAAAACAACAATTTACATATGGACAGTACATATTTACAGACTGTACAGAAGACAATGTGCAAAATACACATACATATACTCAGTACACATAGTGTACTATAAAGACATACTTAGTTATCAACTACACATTATACACCGTATGTGCACATCTACATTATGTACACTATCTATACATTATGTAATCTATACATAGTAATAATGTGAAGGTGCAACAGATTATAAATTAACAGCAGATTGGTTGAGCAGCAGATAGTTGTGCAAAGGTGCAACAGATTATGCATATGCAGTGTAGTGGATGTGCATCGTATGGTGTCCAGTGATAGCAGTTGTGTTAGTGCAGTGTGTGCGTGTAGTCCAGTGGAACTGTGTTAAAGTGCAGTGCATGGCATGTTGTGTGAGTGGGAGTGTGATGTAGGTGAGTTATTTCTGACTGTTCATTAGCCTGATAGCCTGAGGGAAAAAGCTGTCCCTCAGTCGGCTAGTGCGGGATCGGATGCTGCGGAGACGTCTTCCTGAGGGCAAGCAGAGAGAGCAGTCTGTGGGACGGGTGGCTGGAGTCTTTGATAATCCTCCGGGCTTTCCTTGTACACCGCCTGGTGTAGATGTCCTGGAGGGAGGGAAGCTCACCTCCAACAATGTGGCGGGCAGTTCGCACGACCCTTTGCAGAGCCCTGCGGTTGCCAGCGGTGCTGTTTCCAAACCAGGCGGTGATGCAGCCGGTCAGGATGCTCTCCACAGTGCAGGTGTAGAAGGATCTGAGGATTCTGGGGCTCGTTCCAAACTTCCTCAGCCATCTCAGGAAGAAGAGACGCTGATGTGCCTTCTTCAGCACTGCATCTGTGTGAGCAGACCATGTGAGATCCTCAGTGATGTGAACGCCGAGGAACTTAAAGCTGCTCACCCGCTCCACAGGTGTCTTGTCGATGGTGATGGGTGTGTGTTCTCTGCTCCGTCTCCAGTAATCCACCACCAGCTCCTTGGTCTTGTCGATTTTGAGTGAGAGGTGGTTCTCCTGACACCATTTAGTCAGGGTACTCACCTCCTCTCTGTAGGCCGTCTCATCGTTGTCGTTGTGTCATCAGCAAATTTGACGATGACGTTGGAGCTGTGTGTGGCTGTACAGTCATGTGTCTACAGGGAGTACAGGAGTGGGCTGAGGACGCAGCCCTGCGGTGCACCAGTGTTGAGGATCAGAGGAGATGATGTGTTGTTGCCCATTCTGACCACCTGACTTCTGCCTGTCAGGAAGTCCAGGATCCAGCTGCACAGAGATCTGTTCAGTCCCAGAGTCTGGAGCTTTGCAACCAGTGTGGCAGGCACTATGGTGTTAAATGCCGAACTATAATCCACGAACAGCATCCTCACATAGGTGTTCTTATTTTCCAGGTGGGAGAGAGCAGTGTGCAGGGTGAAGGCAATAGCATCGTCTGTGGAACGGTTACTGCGGTATGCAAATTGTAGTGGGTCCAGTGAAGCAGGCAGCACAGAGCAGATGTAGTCTCTGACAAGCTTCTCAAAACACTTGCTGAAGATGGGGGTCAGAGCAACGGGCCTCCAGTCATTCAAGCATGTGATTTTATTTTTCTATGGTATGGGCACAATGGTGGATTTTTTTGAAGCATGCGGGAACCACAGACAGAGAGAGGGACAGATTGAAAATATCTGTAAAAACCCCGGCTAGCTGGAAAGCGCATGCTTTGAGCACACAATAAAAGGTTTTGAGCTCGTCCGGTAGAGAGGCGGCAATGTTCACAGTAGCTGGTTTATTCCCTTTAAAGCCTGTGATGCTGTTGATGCCCTGCCACATGCTTCTTGGATTATTGTTGTTGAAATGTTCTTCAACTTTGTTTTTATATTGTCGTTTGGCTGCTTTGATGGATCTCCTGAGATCGTAACTGGCTTGTTTCCGATCGTCAGTGTTTCCGGATTTAAAAGCAGATGTCC
Source organism: Oxygymnocypris stewartii (assembly GCA_003573665.1). Taxonomy (NCBI): domain Eukaryota; kingdom Metazoa; phylum Chordata; class Actinopteri; order Cypriniformes; family Cyprinidae; genus Oxygymnocypris; species Oxygymnocypris stewartii. Next base: position 4,138 of record QVTF01020247.1, on the reverse strand, counting down.
GCGCTGACAAGGCTGATCGAACATCGCTGTTAATCCACGGTTTTTGGTTGGGGTAGATACGAATTGTTTTGGTCGGAACTACATCATCTATACACTTCCTGATGAAACATGTTACGGAATCTGAATACGCCTCTATGTCGTCATCAGACGCTTCCCGGAACATGTCCCAGTCCACGTGATCAAAACAGTCCTGTAGTGTAGCGTCCGATTGGTCCGACCAGCATTGTATTGTCCCGAGGGCGGGTGCTTCACGTTTCAGTTTCTGCCTATAAGCAGGCAGGAGCAGAACGGAAGAGTGATCCGATTTGCCGAAAGGTGGGCGGGGGAGGGATTTGTATGCGTCCCGGAAAGAAGTGTAACAATGGTCGAGTATACGATCTCCACGCGTGTTGATGGTGACGTGTTGAAAGTATTTTGGAGCTATTGTTCTGAAGTTGGCTTTATTAAAGTCCCCCGTGATAATAAAAGCTGCATCTGGGTGCGTGGTTTCCTGCTCACTTATATTTCCGTACAGTTCCCTGAGTGCCTGGTCTGTGTTGGCTTGGGGGGGGGGGGGGATAAAAACAGCCGTGATTATGATTGCTGTAAATTCTCTCGGTAGCCAGAATGGTCGGCACAGAAGGATATAAAATTCCAGATCAGGGGAGCAGAAGGATTTAATAGAGTGTATGTTCCTTTCATCACACCACAAGTTGTTAATATAGAAACAAACACCCCCACCTCTGCTTTTCCCTGTGAACTCTTTCGTCCTATCCGAGCAGTGCACAGAGAAGCCTGTGAGCTCGATGGCTGAGTCTGGAACCATAGCAGACATCCAGGTTTCTGTGAGGCAAATATCACAGCAGTCCCTTGTTTCTCGTTGGTATGAAATGCGCGCCCGCAGTTCATAGAGTTTGATATCCAGTGACTGAACGTTGGCCAGTAAAATGGTTGGAAGAGGATGTCGGAAAGCACGGCGTCTCAGTCTGACGAGAACGCCAGCTCTTTTTCCTCTTTTTCGGCGTCGGCGGCGTTTCCTCGATTGCGCGACCCAGACAAAGGGCTCTGATGCCGTGTCTGTGAACAATCCACCGGCATTCAAGAACTCAGTCCGGTTTGCGTTGCGCGACGGAGGAACCAATGTTAAAAAGCGTGTCTCTATCGTAGACAGTTATACTAACAACATCTAACACGCAAAACAACAAAAAAACAAATAAAACATACGAAAAACTGCAAAGTTTTCCCGGAGCACGCAACACGGCTGCCATCCTCGGCGCCATCTTGATTCAGAAATCAACACTTTCGACACTTTTAAATTTTTTATTTTGTTCTATTTATTAATAGTTTTTTGTTTTAATCTCTCAACATTTTACAACAGTAGGCAGGTGGTGAAGACAAGAAGAAACTGAAATACAATGTCACTTGTAATCGCTGCTTGAACTTTCTGCTACCTGCGACTTGCATTCGACATGAATCGTGTGTGTTGCCAATGTAGACGAGACGTTGTGGTGGTTAAACGATTAAAACTAATTTAGTACAATAACGAACAGGGTTCTGCAAGTTATTTGTAGGAGAAAAAGACAACACCCGCAAATCCGCGGTCACAGAACAGCAGAATATGAACGCAATGCGCTTTTAAACCTCCCGTAGAAAATCACAAACACTTCATATGGCGTAATGTATTAAAATACATTAAGTGCATTTAAAAGATAAAATTCGATATATACTTATTATTAAATGTACTACAAGGAAAGCAGATGGCCATGAACACAATACGCAAACTTTCAATTGTTCTCCCATACAGCAAAACGCTCAATGTGGCATAATGGAATACATTTAATATTCAATGAGTCCCTCGCTACCTCTGTTGTTCCCACCTCCTTTAAAAAATCTGTCATCATCCCTGTGCCTAAGAACAGTAAACCCTCTTGCCTGAATGACTATCGTCCAGTTGCCCTCACATCGACAATCATGAAGGTTTTTGAAAGACTTTTAAAGAAACACATTTGCTCCTCCATCCCTGCTACTTTGAACCCTCTTCAGTTTGCCTATCGGCCAAATAGGTCTTCTGATGATGCCATCTCTCAGGTACTGCACTCCTGCCCTCACTCACATTGACAGCAAAAATGGCAACTACGTCAGGCTGCTATTCATTGACTATAGCTCAGCTTCAACAACTAGAGTCCCCACCAAGCTAGCTGTCACACTCTCAGACCTCGGCCTAAACACTTCACTCTGTGACTGGATTCAAAGATTTCCTTACCGCCAGACCACAAGTGGGAAGTCGGCCAGTTCACCTCCCAACTCCATCACCCTGAAACGTAGGAGCCCCACAGTGCTGTGTCCTGAGCCCCCTGCTCTACTCTCTATACACCCACGACCTGCGTGTCCTCTCACAGCTCCACTTCTATTGTCAAATTTGCGGATGATACTGTGGTTCTGGGCCTCATTAACAATGATGACGAGGCCGCATACTTGGATGATGAGGGTGGAGAGACTCACATCATGGTGCCAGAACAACTGTCTCTCTCTGAACGTGAGCAAAACTAAAGAGCTGATTGTAGACTTCAGGAGAGACAGCAGCGGCCCCTACACCCCTCTTATGATCAGTGGGACCCTGTGGAGAGGGTGAGTAGCTTCAAGTACCTACCTCGGTGTAACATCTCCGAGGACCTAACTTGCTACAAACATTCAGACTCAGGTTAGAAAGCCAGGTAAAGACTGTACCACTCGCGAAGCTGAGGAAATTCAGGGTCTCACCAGCTATCCTGAAAACATTCTATTCAGGGGCCATAGAAAGTGTATTAACTCAGTGCATCTCAGTGTGGTATAGTAATTCTCAAACCAGGACTGCAAAGCTCTGCAGAGAGTCGTGGCGTTTAGCTGAACGCATCTCAGGGTCGGCTCTCCCCTCTCTGCAGGTCATCTACCTCAAACGCTGTAAAAGCAGAGCTGCTAAAATCCTCAAAGATCCAACTCACCATCTGGCATCTGGTTTACTGCCATCTGGCAAGCGCTTCAGGAGGATGATGGCAAAAACTGAGAGACTGATGGAAGGAGCTTCTTCCCTCAGGCCATCAGGCTCCTTAACACAAACCCAGTCTCATAAACACTTTACTAAGATTGTTACTGAAAAACATACATATTCTCATCACCCGCATTTTTGTGTACCATACCCTGAACAACCTGTCTGCACATTCCTCCTATTCATATTCATATTACTATTTATTAAGTCCCAGTTACACTGTTTTTTGCACATCTTATTGTTTTGCACATCTTATTGTTTTGCACTTTTTATTCCATTGCACTTTTACTCTTATTTCTCTTTTTTACCATATATATGCTCTTGTGTTGTGTTACTTTTATATAATTTCTTATTTTTTATTCTTTTGCACTGTCCACCTGAGCGGACCTGATTTGATTACATTTCACTTCTAATTATACCCTGTATAATTATTATGTGACAAATAAAGAAACCTTGACCTTAATAATATAATAATGAATAATAATAATAATAATAATAAGGGACTTAAGGGCATTCTGTAGTCATTGAATAAGAATAAATATAAATATAAATATAAAGACAATTAATTAGCCTAGAAGTCTTGTTGTTGACACAAAGATACAGTCCAGCAGATATGAAGGTGCATTGTGAAATACATTAAGTGATATTAAAAGGACGCAGTGCGTTAAATTGCATGTTAAACATTTCCTCCCATATAAGATAATTTTAAATAAAACACGTGATAGAGCTTACTGGACAAAGACAATGATATAAAAGAGCTGTAGACCGTTTATTCTATATGGAAAAAAACCTGAACATGAAACTGTGCGTTGGATATATTCTGGGCTCACCTGCTTGCTTGTACATTAGTTATGTAACGTTATATTTTAATAATTAGGAGGAGCATATTGAGTTTGCTCTTTATCATCTTAGACTAGTCCATTATGCCATATTATCCCACGTTTTGCAGTATGGGAGGAAAATACTATATACACATATTCATTATATTAATAAACTGTATATTGAATTTTATCTTTTAATATCTTACTGTAATAAGTTACATTAAGCCGTATGAAGTGTTTATGATTTTCTACGGGAGGTTTAAAAGCGCATTGTGTTCATATTCTGCTGTTCTGCAACACACACGATTCATGA
>QVTF01020246.1:0-69661 GCA_003573665.1 Oxygymnocypris stewartii | reverse complement strand
TGTAACATTGCATTTGTTGATATATATATATATTTCAGAAAACTTTATTTTATTTCATGGTTTTAATGGTTTTTAATTTTAGTTTCAGTTTTAGTTTATTTATCTATTTAACCCTGGTTTGTGTTCGTTCATTTATAATAAATATATCCCTGTTAATCATGAGGAGAGTGCTTCTTCTATCAGTGTGAAAGTGGTAAATAAATCCAGGTTATAGTAAGTAGCGCTAGATGCAGATTTGCAAAGGATGCTAGAGTCATTAATGCTTAAAATAATAAAATAATAATATAAAAAAAAATTCAAGGGAGCTATTTCAAAAGAAAACAGCATTCTCACAAATGTATATGTATTATCCTTTATATCATTGAAAAAAATTTTGGGCAGACTTCACAGCAAAAACTCATTTTGTCTTGTTTATTTTCTAAATCAAGACACATTGACTGGAGAATCAAAAATGATTCAATATCAAGATATTGATTAAAAAGTGACTTTATACTTAAAACTAGAAAAAAAAACCTATCAATGAGGTGAGTAAAATAAAACTAATTGTCAATTGTATTTTTCTTACCCCATTGGCAGATATTTTTTTCTTGTTTAAAGTAAAAACCCACTTCATTTTAATACAGTTTTAGAACAGTTTTGCTTCTCGTTTTTTATCTTGTAGTTTTATCTTGATTCTATAATGTTTACATATTTGTTCTGTAAAATAAGTCAAAACTGAGCAAGAAAAACATTATAATGTATAATGTAATGAGCGTATAATCATAATGTTAATTCTTTGACTGGACCACAGACAGTTGTTATGTCTGTTCTTTTCGTGACTCACAGAATACTTTCCAGACCTTTTTGCCTTTCAAATTGTGGTTATACGCTGCTGAACATCCACTTTTAATGACACCTTCTCTTCAGAGATATAATCTATTTTTGTTTTTAGGTTGTCATCTGACTGTTTAGCTTGTTTTTGAGATTGATATAAATATATATAATATATATTGTGTTCCTGTGGCTCAGTGGTTAGCAGCGCAAACGTTGTGGGTTCGATTCCCAGGGAACACAATTTGGATAAAAGTGTCTACTAAATATATAAATGTAAATATATAATAATATCATATGAAAGTGACATGGTGTATGACCAAGTATGGTGACCCATACTCAGAATTCATGCTCTGCATTTAACCCATCCAAAGTGTGCACACACACAGCAATGAACACACACACACACACCGTATTGAGAGCGCTGGACATTCACTCCCCCCACCTACAGTTCCTGCCGGCCCGAGGCTCGAACTCTCAACCTTTGGGTTATGAGTCCGACTCTCCAAAGATTAGGCCATGACTTCCCATCATATATCGTACAATCATCCCTGAACATGACTTAATAATAATAATGTAAATAAAAATAAGGGCTTGATTCTATTTTGAAATACCATTATAATATTTATTTATAAACAAAACATATGAATAATAGAGAGTTAAAAACACTGACCAACAGTGCATCTGGAAAAAGACTTATTTCTGTTTTTGTTTTTTTACAATGAATAACTGAAGGGATGTATTGGGCTTTATAGAGTTAACCCAGACAGCAGCAGAATTTGGGTCAAACAGCATTAGGCTGATTTCTGGCTTGAGTCTGACCAACCCAAAGGAATAAAAGGAAAAATACAGCTATTTGAGCTTTGAGTCTTGAACTTTGTCTGCCAGATAATCATAATCAAATAATCAGCTGAGATATGGGTTGGTTTTGATTAATGAATGAATGATATAATGTTCTCTGGTATGAATTTATTAACAGTAAAACAGCCTTGGGTAAGACGTGTCTAGAGATGTTAAGATGATTTTTAGTATGTACACCATTATGAAGTTAATTCTGTAAAAAATAAATGTTAAACATTTCACAGTAAACTTCTGACTACGGTTATAAAATAATACTCTTTAACCCACTGGTGCTCCTTACTCTACCATTCAAAGTTTTGGTGTCAGTAATTTATTTTTTTAAGGAGTTAATATTTTTATTTAGTAGGGTTGCATTACATTGATAGAAAATTACATTATTCATTTTACAAAAGATTTCAACTTGAAACAGAAACGCTGTTGTCACAAGCTACTCGTGATAGAAATGTACGACAACGAAGAAGGTTATATCAAAAGTAGGGCTGCCAATCAATTTAAAAAAATTACTAATGAATCGCTTATCTTTTCTGAAATTAATCGAGATTAATCCCAACTAACATTAAAGTTTTTAAATACATTTATATTGCAATATTATCACATTCAATCTTCAAATTAATGTGGAAATGTTTCCTTGGTAGCTAGCTGAAAGTTATATATAAAGTGATGGTTTTAATTGTAGTTTCATGTGTTTCGATATAAACTTCTGTATCTGTACGGAGCTCACCTAATATCTTACTGTACAACCACAGCTGCACGGACGTGTTGATGTCGTGTAAAGACATCTCCAAAACATCATATACAATCCCACCTGCATTTGAAGGATAACATTAAAGAAAAACGGTTAGATTTGCACATTTCCTTTTTTAAATACCACGTGACACCATGTTTAACACCGGGTACAAGACATTAAGAAAATATGAGATACTGAAAATGCCATTTGTGCCAAATTTTTTTTTTTTTGCTCAAAAGTAATCCAATATCCTTATGTTTTATAATAAATGTATCAAAATATTAATACAAAACTAAACTGTTTAAAATACTTATCAAATAAATATTTTCGAATAAAGTTTTAAAGTTATAAAGAACAAAGTTGACCTCATTCTTGTACACTGGTTATGTTTAGTGAATAGGTGTAGGTGCTAACATGATTACCCGTCGAATATTACGACTAAACAATGCAATTTCGTGATTCATTTGCAATATATATGTAACTTATTTTTAAACATGTTGAAGTCGGCTTCTTCCCTGGCTAACTTGATGAGGGAAGCGCCTCAGCGCCCCCTATTGACCAACCACCACTGTTTATGATCTAAACCAGGGTTCCTCAACTCTTTCCCTGGAGGGCCAGTCTGCTGCAGACTTTAGCTCCAGCCCTGATCAAACTCACTACCTGTAATTTACTAATGATGCTGAAGACTCTGATTAGCATGCTCAGGTGTGTTTGATTAGGGTTACAGCTAAACTCACTACCTGTGATTCTCTAATGATGCTGAAGACTCTGATTAGCATGCTCAGGTGTGTTTGATTAGGGTTACAGCTAAACTCACTACCTGTGATTTACTAATGATGCTGAAGACTCTGATTAGCATGCTCAGGTGTGTTTGATTAGGGTTAAAGCTAAACTCACTACCTGTGATTCTCTAATGATGCTGAAGACTCTGATTAGCATGCTCAGGTGTGTTTGATTAGGGTTAGAGCTAAACTCTGCAGGCGTGAGCCAGATTTGAGGATGGCTGATCTAAACTATGCAGTTTCGAAACATAGAATGCAATGCAATACAATAGTAACTGAGGAATGAACAAGCAAACATTTTAAATGATTTACTAAAGAGTAGTGATGGCGAAGTGAAGCGTTCTGAACCAGTGAAGCTTTAAACCCAATCGTATCGGGAAAAGGTTAATTACTCGAAGCTTTTTAAAATGGTTCATGCTGTGTCCATCTAGTGGTCTTAAAAATGAACAACACCATCCAAAGTGCTGTGTTTCATTACAGCTGCTGGTTTCACATCTGGTTCTACAACTGATGCCTTGTTTTAATTTATTGTCTAAAAATTATTTTTAAGTACTGACACAAAAATTATTCAAATAAATCAAACATAAACTCATTATTTAAATCTGTGATCTGTCAATGTTAACTCTGCCTCAGTCCTTAGGCTGGTATTTCATGGGCGACGTTCATTTGACCTTAATATATAAGTTAGGATAGAAAGAAAACAATGCTAATGTATTATAATGTAAAGGAAACGGCACTAAGGTGTGCCTCGTTTGAAGCCGATACTGAAGCAGTCACAGTTTTCAGGTGAATGAAGCTTCGGACGTCACGTGCTTTTGGCAAACGAATCAAGCTCTGATACAGTCCTTCATTGTGAGATGTGTCGTTTTTATGATACAAGCTTCGAAGCCTCGGTGTCGAACGTCACATCACTACTAAATCCAAATATCAAATAAATCACTAATAAATCCTACATATCCAAAATCATTCTGTAAGCGCAGGACATATTCTGTCCAGAAGATGTCGCCATTCGGACAGTAAGGACACAACACAATATTATAGACTGTATAGCAAGGTATCAGATCAGTGTGCACGTGCTATTTAACAAATACTATTTCAGAAGTATCTTAGAATATTTAGGATGAGCTTACAATAATTTATGGTACCCCTTAAGCAGCTTGAATAAAAATGATAAAAAGTGAGGAGTTGTATTGTGTTTCTTGCATGGCTGTTGCATTATCTTCAGAAATCAAATAGAGAGAGAGAGAGAGAGAGAGAGAGGGTGGGGGGGTACTGTGTATAGATTATACACTAATTACAAACCATCTCAAATTATATACAAAACGAAAATAATCTATTTATTTATATATGTATTATTATAATTGTATATTTTAATAAAATGTATATTGTTTTATTATATTAATTTTTTGTAATTATTTTATTCTAGTATTTATTATTTTTTGGGGGGTTGGGGGGGGTCACAAATTGGACCTGTTGTTGAATATGATATTGGCTATGCATCTTTATTAGCAGCAGCAGCTTTAAAATATATATTTAAATGTTCATACATTGACATGAGCACACAATCCAACAGGAGTTCATGGAAAATCTGACTTTATTCATTACATACAGCTTTAATCAATATTTTATAAGAAATTGATTTCACATTAGGCTACTTGTACATGTAACAATCTGACCTGGATGCAAAAACACATGATCAAGCATCATAGTTTCTGATAACTTTATCATCACTTCCATGAACATGTTTTTTCATTATTCTGAAATAGATTATAAATAATAAAACTGACGCTATTTGTGTCCATAAACACATAAATCCAGATTATTGTTATTATTTATCTTTTACTAAAACCAGTGCCAGGTTTTCCAGTAAGAAAGGTTTATCTGTAAACAGTTATTTTATGCATGTTCCTCTCTTTCTTCCCCAGAAGTTAGAGGCAGCTTAATCCCCCCCAAAAAACAAAGAAGTTTCATTCGCTCTTCCCTCTCTTCAGACGTCCCTCCAGTCCGGTCCTTCTCTTTAGGTTTGTGTAGAGAAGAGCAAAGTTTACGATGTAGGTTGAGACACAGACCACGCAGAAATCACCCAAGACAAATGCCAGAATAACAGCCAGATATACAGATCCAGCCACTGACACCCAAGACGACATGACAAGGCAGAACGCTGCTCTGCCGGACACCAGCTGACCTGTTGATTAAAATGTATTTGCAGATGACACTTGGTTTGATATTATTGGAGAAATAGCTTTAGGGGTCCCAGAACGAACCATTAATGGCCTATCAGCACTTACCTAAACCCAGTTGTAATGTATAGAAAAGTATTCCCAATACACTGTTAGGCTGGTTTAACAGGCTGTCTTTGGAAGTAAAGATCTGGACGAGCCCAAATCCACGTCCCCATCTGAGAAAGAGCAAAGTACCACCAATCAGTCAGTAGATTTTTTATTATTTTTTCATGCAAATATTCACTATTTGCAAGTTGCATGTGACAACTTATTGCCAAAGGCTTCTGTTTTTTCCTGCACTAGTCAATTTTAAGATTTAGGCCTGTTTGAATTTTCATAACACATTTTTTCTCAGACTAACGGAAATGATGAAACATTCAAAATACAATGTTTATTTTAATGCACTTTATCTATTTTTCAGCTGTAGATGTGAATTACAATAGCCAACATATCGAATAAGTCTGTTTTCCTAAAATTATTTTCTTCTCTTGCACTGGGCCAGAAACCTCTACTTTAGTAGCAAACTTGACAGTTTTTATATCCATTTTTCTGAAGGTTTCTGATTTTAAAACTAAATGAATACAAATTTCTCGAGCTGGATTTATGCAGTGTTCATTTCTGTTCTAGAAATGTATGCAAACTAGTGCATATTTAATAAGACAATGCATAATTTGCTTATTTAAACAATTCAGAGAACTTGTAATACAAAAAAATGCTTGCAAATCGTAAAGTATATTTGTAAAATGTTTAGTGTATTCACCTAAGGTGTCTTGCTACTGAAATGAACGCATTACCTGGATGTGAAGACTTTAGAGCAGCTCACGGAATGACCCAGGTCGCACAGCGCGCGATATTCGGGTCGTTCTCCCGGGACAGTTCGACATGCAGCGCGTAAACCGACAGAACTAAGCCCAGAAAACACAGGATGAAGCGGACGCGATATTCCCATTTAGGAAACTCCCGTAGAGGAATGGCTCGATGACATTGCAACGACAGTGTTAAACGTTTTGAAAAATTACGTAATTTACAAAGCCTGTTTTGTATAGGCTTGCAGACTAAAAAGTTGCTACTCTACGTGAGATTTGTAACTGTAGAATATTTATGCTCGAATTTGACTGGCTCCCATCTGGAATATATTGCAACGTGGAAAAGTCTGAGAGGAGAGCTGTGATTGGAACGAACTGCATCGCGTGGCATGACCGAGACTAGCACTGGCTAATAACGGATGATGATGCGCTGTTTCTCCTGCAGGGGGCGCTTGGCGGCTCGCATTTAAAACACATACTGCGTCCCCCAATTCGTATACTAACCGTCCTAAATAGTATTCGAAAATAGAATTATGTCCCCATACTTTTAGGACATAGTATAAGTAGGCGAATTGGGCAGCAGCAACAGTATGACGGTTTGGAGGATGTATTTATTTATTCAGAATTTGTGAACGAATTTGTAAACGAATGTAAAGTTTTTTTTGCTGTATGGAAACCAAACCCTGCGTAAAATTAAATAAATATAAATATATAATACATTTAAGTACATTTAATTAATAAATTACATTTAGTCCTGGATTTATTTATTTATTTATACATTTAAATAATAAATGAAGAAAGTAATATAAAAATAAATTCAGCCACCAAATGTATTCTTTTATTTATTTTCCGATTATTATTATTATTTCACCTTCTTCTTATCGTTATTATTATTTCTTAATATTATTTATATTATTAGTATAATATTATTATTATTCCTACAGGTTTGGATATCTATATTGTTGTGTTTATAAATTTATTATGTGGAGTATTACATGTTATAGCATGTGCGCGTCTTTCTTATTTACACTCGACGCCGCCCCAAAGAATGACCCTATTTCACACTTCAAAAGAGCCCGCCCCTTGAGCAATGTTGTCGAATCCCATTGGTTAATCCTGTAACGAGCAAACAGTCGATTGGTAGCTTTGCTGCCAGTCAAACACAATACGGAACAACACAAGGAAGTAAAACGGTGATAGGTGGTGCTTCGTGATAGCAAAAAATAGAAATGCTTTGAAAGAACCGCTCAGAAATCCCACTGCTTCCATATTTTAACAGGTAATTATGACCGCTTTCATTACACAATATGTGCTTTCATTGGTCTTTGTTCTAATATGAAAAGAAAGAAAGAGTGAACATATTGTAGTCAACGCTCTTCTGGGCCAGTACTCTCACGCCCCTGCGGCATGTAAACAGGATTAACGCCCTGCTGGACCTGTAGTATGTTGTCCCATTACAAGCAATTACAGATAAGTGATGTCTGCTTCTGTTGTTTTATGATTTCGGTTATAAGCTACTCACCACTCCTGCGTCCACCTTGCATAATTACATTTCTTAAAACGATATTTGTTTTATTTTTTTCTAACAAACTAAATGTGTGTGTGTGTATTTGTTACATGAAAATTGTGCTGTTTTTGAAATTCTGTCAATTTTTTTATTTTCTGTTACTAATTAATAGGAAAGATTAGTTAGATTCTGTCTGGCTTGTCCAAGAGAAGTTTAGAGCCCATTATAATAAACTGAACATAAAGAAAAATTGTATCATCTTTAACCATTTTCTGAATATTTTGTTTTAGAATGTCAACCTATGAGAGGGACGAGACAAATGACACCCAAGCAGTGCCGGCCCAAAAAGCCTCCGAGGGCAACAACAGGAGAGAGGACAACACTGACAAGAACTATCACAGAGGCGTACAGAAGGTCCCTCTCAGCCCAATGATGACCATCCATTGTAACAGATGCAAATACTGTTGCAGATAATAACTTGGCTCTGCTTAAAGCCCACTCCCTGGATGTTGAAGTTTGAAGTTGGGGAGAATATGACATTATTGCGACCATTGGTACAGGTGCTTATGGTGTGGTCTCATCGGCCCGAAGACGAGACAATGGTGAGGGTGCATTTCAATGACTTAAATAATTAGACAAAATCTATGATGTCAGAATTCATTATTATTATTATAATAAATTACTATGTATAACATAATTATTAATATATTATTATTACAACATTATTAATGTATATTCATAATTATTGTTGTTATTATAAAACTATATTAATACATTTAATTATACGATTATAAATATCAAATGAATTGTATTTAAAAAAAAAAAGTCTTCTTCTTTATTATTAATGACCAGAACATTATTTGCTGATTGTTTACTACTATACATTAAGTATATTTTATATACTGATTTTATATGCAATTAGTATATTTTTAAGATAATGTATTGTAATTTGGCCTGTTAATTTGAGGGGATTAAAAAATTAAGGGAATGAAACACAGTCATGTTCCCTGACTTGTAAGGCTGTGCAATTAATCAATTCGATTAACACATTAACATGCACATCTCGACAGTAAAGCCGGTTCCGTGAGTGGCAGTAAATCTCCATCACCTGTTTTCAGATGGAGCGGCAGTTAATACACAGAGCCGTAGTCTCTGACAAGCTAGGACATGTCGCGTTTGTAATCGTAGACAAATCGCATTCGATTATGAACACAATATTGTGTAGCTTGACTTGCATGTAAGTTTGTAAGGGGTTTTCTTGCCATTGCAACACATTATAAGCATATTTGGCGTAGGAAAAAAATGCATATCATGTAATTATTTTGATTAAAAATCAATTAATGTTTCTATCCACCTTATTCTTCCCGTAAAAATGAGCACGGACATTTTTGTAATTGTATGGGTCTTGCTTCTGGTCTCATTGGCTTCCAGCTATTTTTAGCTGTACAAAACTGTTCGTTTTGCTGCTTGAAATTGAACATTGGTGTGTCTTACCATATTATTTTAATGCATTGTCTTAATTATGAACACACTGTTCATTTCATTTCTTTTAATTAATTAGTTTATTAAAAAACATTCTGGCAAAAAAGCATAAATATAAATTTTATGTATCCACTTTATTTTATAAAAAACATTTTATCCCATTCTAGTGTCACTTCCAGTAATTTTAGCTGTACAAAACATTTGTTTTCTTTTTAATTTTAACAGTAAACCTCTGTTGTGCAGCACTTTGTTTGCCAAAAAAATAAAAGGTTTTAATTTTAAATTAAATGAATGCTTCATCTGATTACCAGAACAATTAAGAACATTTTATAGGGCCCTATTATTGTTAAAAAGGATAGTTTTTAAAATACAGGCCTGTGGCTTAATTTCTTTTTATTAATTCACCATTTGTAAACTGATGTTTACTGATATTTTTTTAGAAATATCAATAGCTTTTGTATTAAAAATATATTAATTGAATCTAATCCAAAAAATTGAGAATCGAATCGAGAGCTTGCGAATCGAAATCGTATCGGGACATCCGATACCCAGCCCTAATGCAAAGCATGCTCCTTTCATGGAGATTTGACCATATATGGTGCTATAAAAGTGAAAAAGGCCTCAAAAAAACAGTATTTCTATAGTAAAAAAAAATATATATAGTAAACATCCAGGTTGGCCAAGGTAATCCCGGTGCTTGAATCCCGGTAATCGCTGCTTGCAGCTATATTTATTATTATTGTAATCATAAACACACTAGGTTGTAGCACAAATAGTTTTACTATATTCACTTTTTCTTCTCGTCATTTACCTATAGCAAATATTGGAAATATTTTAATTGGAAAATAGCTTATTCTGTGTTGAAAAATAAGGTGTATATTAGAGCTGTGCAAATAATCGCATACGATTTTCATGCGCATCTCATCAGTAAAACCAGTTCGGTGATTAGCAGTAAATCGACATCACCTGCTTTCAGATGGAGCAGCATTTACTACACAGAACCATAGTTCACTGACAAGCTAGGCAATATCGCGTTCATTATTGCAGGCGATTCATTTGCACAGCCCTAGTGTAGATCTGTTCATTCGGAATTTCTGAATCTGTTTGGATAGATATTTGGTCATTTGTCTAATATCTTAACTTATTTTTGCATTCAGGCCAACAGGTGGCAATAAAGAAGATACCTAATGCCTTTGAGGTTGTGACGAATGCCAAACGCACAATGCGAGAGCTGAAGATTCTCAAGCACTTCAAACACGACAACATCATCGCCATTAAAGACATTCTCCAGCCTGTGGTCCCTCACTCTGCTTTCAAATCAGTGTAAGCTTGAGTTCAAAGCAGAAAGCATATTCTCTCCTCATATTTAATGTGCTAAAAGTGACTCTCATTCTTTAGGTACGTGGTTCTTGACCTCATGGAGAGTGACCTGCATCAGATTATTCACTCCCGCCAACCTCTGACCTCAGAACACACACGCTACTTCCTGTATCAGCTGTTAAGAGGCCTGAAATACATTCACTCTGCCAACGTCATTCACCGTGACCTCAAGCCATCCAACCTGCTGGTGAATGAAAACTGCGAGCTGAAGATAGGCGACTTCGGCATGGCGCGCGGATTAAGCGCAGCCCACTCCGAAGAGTCACGTTCATTTATGACCGAATACGTGGCCACACGTTGGTACCGCGCTCCTGAGCTCATGTTGTCGCTTTACCACTACAGCTTGGCCATCGACCTCTGGTCTGTTGGCTGCATCTTTGGTGAGATGCTTGGCCGAAGGCAGATGTTTCCAGGGAAAACTACGTTCATCAGCTTCAGCTGATTCTTTCAGTTTTAGGAACGCCACCCGAGAGCATCGTCAGCTCGATAGGATCAGATCGGGTGCGTTCTTACGTGCGAAGCCTCCCTTCTAAAGCAGCAGAGCCGCTTGCAGCACTGTATCCGCACGCTGAGCCCAGTGCTTTGGACTTGTTGGGCGCAATGCTCCGATTTGATCCTCGTGAGCGGATCAGTGCATATCAAGCCCTCGAACACCCCTATCTCGCCAAGTACCATGACGCAGACGACGAGCCAGTGTGTGTTCCTGCCTTTGATTTTGAATTTGATCGGCAACCAATGGGCAAAGAACAAATCAAAGAAGCTATACTAACAGAAATCCAGGACTTCCATAAAAAGAAGCAGGGCGTCAGGAAGAAGATCCAGTTTAGGCCTCTCCATTCTAGTTCGGCTGAGGTTGGGGTGTCTAGTAACACCCTTTGCGCGGCGCCACTGTCCCAAAACTTGACAGAAACAGCACAAACTCGCACAAATCTCAACTTCAAACCTACAGACACTACACAAACTCAAACGAATGCAAACTCATTTCAAGCTCGACATCACCTTACTCAGATTCTGTCACATTTGGCTCAGGTAAGCTGCCAGGATGTGGACATGCCCAGCGCGAACTCTGACGGCCAGCCTGAAACCATCGATCTGACCACTCCCACGGAACCGGTGACGAACTGCACAAAGGAGGAGCGTGTCTCGTCCGATAAAATGCTTCCGTCCCACCCCATTTCTCAGAATGCGCCCACTTCAAGTCTTCCTCAGTCATTACCTTCACTCTCTCTCACACAGTCCCAGGCTCAGTTGCTCTCTCAAAATCTCACTCGTTTCCCTGGGCAAAGGAGGGAAAGCGACAAAACGGGGAAGGTACAAAAAAAGAGGGAGCAATTTCAGAAGACACAAAAGCAGCTCTCAAAGCTGCTTTGCTTAAATCAGCACTAAGGCAGAAGGCTCGAGGTGAGAGAATTTGCAGTGTGGTCATAGATTGCTTAACATTTTCAAATTTGCTCTTTCTCAGATTTGATCATCCCCATGTGAGGAACAATATAAAAACCAACTAATTCCCAATTTTAAGACACATTTTATACTTTGACATTTTTTTTATCTTATAAATACACACTAACATTCATACGTTAAGGGTCTGTAAGATTATTATTATTTTTTTTATAAATTTAAATCTGTAGTCAGCAAGGATATATTATTCAAACGTGACAGTAAAGACATTTACAATATTACAAAAAACTATTTATTTTCAAATAAACGCTTTATTTGTCATAATATTTCACAATATTATGCTTTTGTATTATGTTTTTGATTAAATTAATGCAGTCCGGTTAGCAAAAGTGACCTTCAAAATCTTACAGACCCCAGACATTTGAACATTAGTGTTTTTTTGTTTTTGTTTTTAAATATGATATATTTTATGTTTTATATTTATATAATTTAAATATGATGTGTTGTAAAATACTAATAATATTGAGTTGACACTTCCACATTTTTTTCTACCCACTAATACTGTTATAACCTGAATAGAAAATTTGAAGAATGTTTAGTTTTTTAATGTTTATAAATTATTCTGTTATTTTTCCAAGTACCATTTCTAAGTTCAAGTACTGTCATGTCAATAATGTACTGATTCTCTCTTCCCTAGATGGAGGCTCTGCAGCTCTTGGTATCGAATTACTCCGAGGATCTGCTGGAGGTTTATACTCATCCCTCTCCTCCTCCAACTCTGGGCCAGAGCAGAAGAAGCCGGTCACGGCACAGGAGAGACAACGAGAGAGGGAAGAGAAGCGAAGGAAGAAACAGGAGCGTGCGATGGAGAAAAAGAGGAAGCTGAAGGAGAAGGAGAAAAAGGAGGGAAAACAAGGCAAATCTTTGGGTGGCGTGTTACTCAGTGACAACGACAAGAAGATGTTGGAGCGCTGGGGACGAATGATGGACAAACGGGTGGACAAATCTCAAACCGTGGAAACCAGTAGTGCCAAGACCAGTGAGGGTGAAATGGTCCAAATCCAGCCAGCAAAAGCAAGAAATGTCATAAAGACAAACTCAGACAGGGGAGAATCAATGGCGCCAAAACAACCCAATGAAGTGCAGACTTTCAAACTGCCACAAATAATGACACAAATGGAACCGTGTTTGGCAGCTGGAATATTCCATCCAACTCCGACTCATGATGCACAGCCCGTCTCTTTAGGTCCAGTTCAGAATGGAGACGTTGGGTTGGTTGCTGTAGGAGGAGGTGGAAGTGCTGGTGTGGTAACCGCCCATGTGCCTTTGCCAAAAACAACACATTAAAACCTCAGTTTCTGACTGATGGAACAATGTTCACCAATCTTGAGAACTGGACAGAACAACTCCACACCAACCCCAGAAAAGCCACCAACCTCCACCTGAACTGAATAACCCTGCTCACCCGGGCTTTGCTCACATGCAAGCGCAGCCGAAGCCCGTCACACATGCGCAGTCGCAGTCCAACGCTCACATCCAGCTGCTGCCGCTGGAATCCTTTATGACCATAACCATCAGCTCTGAAACCCCAGCATTGGGCATCTCCGACACCAGCACATCTTTGTCCAATCCAGAGATCAGCAATGGTCCGCAACCCTGGACAAACTTTGTGTTTTAGAAGAGCGACAAAAATGGCTCTCATGCGCAGGGCCCTTCAAAACAGCCTCCGGGAGCTGCAGGCTCAACCCTGTCTTGGTCTCACTGACACGGGGCAGCCAGCAACAGCATCCCTGACATCCACACAGGTCACACAGCAGCTCTCAAAGTCACAGGTGAATGTTGTATGTATAATACGTGATCGTGGGCCTTCTTCCAGTATGAGTGTATGGTTATTTTTAAATTATTGTTATGCATTTTTATATTTTTCCAGGTGAAAGTTTGTTTGCTTAGAAAAGTTAAACCTGTTATAATTTAATGTGATTTGGTAAGACTTTTATTTGAGTTCTTGGGTTATAGCGGTCAAGGAATACCTGGAACAATTAGGACATTTTTAAATTAATATTTGCAGGCTGGGGTTAACTGAAAATAAAATATTTAAATAAGAATAAAATATAAGATAAAATGTGCAGGACAGTATACTGTAAACTTAATAAATAATAATATATGCAGGGATGTGCAAACAGGTTGTACAGGGTACATAGCAGCAATACGGATGGTGGAGAATAATGAATATCTTACTGATTATTAAATAGATTATTGATGCGCTTGCCAGATGGCAGTAAAATGAAGAGACGGTTACCATGCTGATTTGAGTCAGCTCTGAAAACATATTTCTGTGATTTTATGAGATTACATTTTAGTTGTGATCTTGTTCCTTTGCTTCATTCTTCTCTCAATGGTTTTTCCTGCCAGGTTGAAGACATTTTGCCGCCGGTTTTCTCAGTGACTCCTAAAGGCAGTGGAGCGGGATACGGCGTCGGCTTCGACCTCGATGACCTCCTCACTCAGTCTCTCACCGAAATCCAGCACTCCGACCTCAGGGAAAGGTCAGTTCAGATCCCGGTGACGCTCTATTTTTAAACTGTACGTCACTGATAATTACAGTACTCAACTGTACCGTACGTTTCAGTGGTCTCAATTCTCTCTTTCATTAGTCACAATGACTTGGCACCCCTGTCTGCATCCCTGCTCTCTGATTGGCTCGAGGTACACCGCATGACCCCTGCTGACATGGAGTCACTTCAGCAGGAGCTCCAGCTTGGATCTCCCATGATCCTCTCCGACAACTCAACGCTTTCTGATACCTGATCAGTCCACGCATTTTGTCTCCATCCCATTGTAGAACCAGTTGAGGGCCGTGAACAGAGGAACTTGATAGCTGTATTGTCCACCGGTGTACGGTAGAGAGAATATGTTTTGAGGCTCCAAATTATTAAGGCCTTTACCTAGACTCTTACCCAGAAAAGTGATTTTATCTTTAATGGGTTTGTATGAATTATTTATTTGTGCCAACATCAAGTATGATGCTCTGTTCGGTTCTTAAGGGGTTTCCATTCTCAGAACTTCAGTGCCATTACTAAGCAATTCAGATCCAGGGAGACAGAGTTCAGTTCAGCGGTGCTAGTGCCATTCATTTGGAGAATAATTCACTTGTTTAGCAGACCAGTGTTTAAAGCTATTTTCTAGTACACTACAGTAGGAGTCACCAGCAGGACATCAGTATTACGGTAGATGAAACACAGCAGAACACAAGGACATTATGACTGTAGAAAGTAGAAAAGCATTTCATT
This sequence comes from Oxygymnocypris stewartii, assembly GCA_003573665.1. Taxonomy (NCBI): domain Eukaryota; kingdom Metazoa; phylum Chordata; class Actinopteri; order Cypriniformes; family Cyprinidae; genus Oxygymnocypris; species Oxygymnocypris stewartii. Next base: position 54,396 of record QVTF01020246.1, on the reverse strand, counting down.
CGATGTTGCATGAATGCCTTGTAGAAAACAAGCACACATACAGACTTGCTCCATTTACACCAGCAACAAAGAATACTGTTGAATAAAGATATCAAAATGATTAGTGTGATGCTTTTTAATAATGGTATCGTTTTGCTGTTTTTTTTACAGTCAAAAATATTCAGACACCAGATTTTGAATTCAGAAACTTATTTTTGTATATATATTTGTTTACTAGTGGTTGCAGGACACTATAGTTCATTTATGTAAGTGAGGATAGCAAAATAAGTCAACTGTGACATATTATACCCAAAAATTATTCATACAATGGACTACCAGTAAAACTGATAAAAAAATCTGGTATCAAATATTATTCAGACACTTTGACCTGACCATGTTTTGCTTAAGTATTGGTCTTTAATTGCTAATGCGACCTTTTCACACCACAAACTGAACCAAATTAAGCGTTGCTTGGTAATTGGCTGACCTAAAATTGTATTATCTAATTGTGTACTTAAATTAAACAGCTGACAGCTATTCAAACTAATTAACTACTTTTCTGACATTAACATGATTTTTTTCAGAAAGTTTAACTCTTGAGTTATAGCAAATACATTGTGATAATGTGAGAAATTTTGAAGGTGTCTGATTCAATTTTGGTTTGACTGTGTATATATACAGGGTCAGGCAAAATCAACATTTAAGACATTTAAAACAGGACCTTTTAAAGCTCAAAACTCATTTTCAGACACCAGTGAGCATCTGAAATAACTTCTGATTCCAATCTGATGGGGATTCAGATCACTGTATGAAGCAGAAATATATTATTTATGGATTTATATGCAATGCTAAAGGCTAAGTATGACCATTGTCATAATAAATACACATTATTCTTATAAAAATAGCAGAGACCACTTAAACACCCTTGACAAATCCTTATTTGAATGTAAATCAGTGTTGGGTGTAACGCGTTACTGTAATTAAAATACTTATCCACTGACAAAGTAAAGTATGGGATTACTGTTCATTTTTAGGTAATTTAATTACAGTTACTTATAAAGTACTTGCGTTACATACAGTAAATTATTTCAACAGTTCTAAAAATAATATTTAATTTGAAATCTAAATTTACCGTCTAAAGATAAAATTGAATGCAGCGGCTTTAACCCTCCGTGCGCCGTCTTGTTCACTTTGACATTTTCCTGATTCACAGAGAAACCTTAAAGGAGCACTGTGTAATATTTCGGATGATCTATAGACTGAAATGCAATATAATATATTTAACTACGTTTTCAGAGGAGTATAAAGACCTTACATAATGAACCGCTATGTTTGCATTACCTTAGAATGAGAAATGTATATCTACATGCACCGCGGGTCCCCTTACATGAAAGTCACCACCATGTTTCTACAGTAGCCCTAAACGGACAAACTGTCTTACAGAGCGCGTTTCAACACTATGTTGTTCTTGCGTAAAAACACTGACACAAGGATGAACAAGTAACCGTTATATTCGCAATGACATCGGTTTATTGAATAATTCAGAAATATAATTCCTTAATTTAACTTTGTAAATAAACCTCATTGCTCTCTGTGGAAAACACGGGAGAGACATTATTTTATGGATTGGCCATTATTTAGTGCTATAAACAAAGGTAATGTGTTCATTCATACTGGAAGCCAGAGGACACCCTCATGCAGAAAATACACATAATATGCATATACCAGCAAAAAGAACTGACGCCGCTCCAGAAATCCTATTATTATGGACAAAAGCATCCAGCTATCGTTGTAGCTGAATAAATTAAGATAGAATCGTAAATTACACACAACCATACCCAAAACTCATAATTTGAAGTTATGTTCATTTTTGAAAACATGTTTTTAAGAAGTAACTAGATATGAATGTTTGTGTGCAGTTTACATTGTAGAACAAAACATAATAGTATCGTTTATTTTACTCATAAATTGAAAAAAAACCATCATAAAACCCCATAGGAATATCTCGAAGGAACCCGCGGCGAATTACTCTTCTGGGTTCTGATGTCATAGTTACCCCACTCTGAGATGATTTGAGAGATGCAAGATCTTCTTCTAATCGTGATAACTGGTCTCTGGCTAATTTGGTTCTTCAAACAAATTTGCGTATTAGATTCAAATATCTGGATTATTACTGCACGTTCTAGTGCTCCCGAAAAGGGCAGATGTATTAATACTCGAAACCACGATCAGCAAGACAGCAAGACAGCAAGGTAATGATATCATATCATTAAGAAAAGACTCATGACGGAAAAACTTGACAAATTTCTGGACCTTTATAAAGAAACAAACAAAACTACATAAATGTATATAGATATAAATGGATAGATTAAATGTGCACGGTTTTTAATTCATTAGTTTTTATTTTTTTACATGATTCCTAATTATTATATTTATGATTTATAGTATTTGTACAGGCTTTACATTTTTACTTTAGTAGTAGTAGTAGCCCTTTATTGTCACTAGTCACAAGTACCAGTGAAATTAGCCATCGACCTGTCCATACATACACAACATACATATGACAACAGGGTAGAGGTCTGCTACCCGACCCAAACCCGCGGGTCCCGAAATACTTTCGGGTCGGGTTTCGGGTTAATGTTTAATGGATAGCTTCGGGCTCGGGTCGGGTTCGGGTTTGTAGCTAAACCAAAACTATATGCAGAGGCTTCGCTGCTTTCATAGACGCACGCACATACATATCAGAGATCGCGCACAAACAGCACGGAAACTTTTATTAGTAAAATAGCTATGACAGGCTACTGACTCGCAAGTCACAACATTATATTTATCTGCAATGAGGCGGCAAAATCGCTGTTTTTGATGTAACTAAGCCTCATTGCTTATAGAGAGACATGCGCAGAAGCAGGTTCACATGCACGCGCAACTTTCCTCGCTCGCTCGGTCGGTCTCTCTCAAATAAATGATTAATTCATTCAAATAAATACAATCTTATTTAAGATCTTATGTCTGATTTAAAGTAGACAGAATGCTAACGAGCCTTAACTGACAAAAAATGACCATAATTTGCACGGTCATCATCTTCTTGTCCATACAAAATTCATAAACTCGGCAGAATGTATGCGACCGCTGCACCTGATGTTCACAAACTTTCATAACTGGTAAATGTTTGTGAAATGGCAGAGCCTTGATTAATCCGTTTATTTGCATGCAATCGTGAAATGCAGCCTTTTTCCTTTTTTTGTTGGCTATTCGTTGCGGGGGGGGGTCGGGTCAGACGATCTTGGGTACGGGCCGGGTTCGGGCTTCAGTTTTGAGCCCGTGCAGACCTCTACAAGGGGGTAGACAGAACAGGAAGACAGGGAATTGAAGAAAAATACAGCCTAACATGAGGAAGGAGAAAAAAAATAACCCCCAGACTATGCTCCTTGGGGAGTACAGTGTGAGAACAGGAAAAACACCTCTGCACAAAAGCACATACACCATAAACACACGACTTTGCAACAGGGGAAAACAAATCCAGCTCCGGCAAGCAGCCATCCGGTCCCGCAGCCATTATTCCGGCGCTGGTCACAGACCCGCTTGTCAGGTTGGCGGTTCAAAGCGACGGAGGTGAGGGATCGGGGGAGGGGAGTAATGTCTGTAGAATGGGGGAGGAAGCAAGAGAGTCTCACTGCAGCGCTCTTCCCAGGGTAGTTTTCCAGCAGCAGCCTTGGCCGAGGCCACTGTACGGGGGAGCCAGAAAAGATAAGATTGATTTGTTTTGTCTTGGGGCGAGTAACCGCATTCCAATTCCACAGCTACTCTCTCTGTCCATTCCGGTCTCCAATAGCATCAATTTCCCTTTGCAAAGCTGTGAGCTTCTCCGTGATAGAATCCATATTTCAGTTAATAGTCTCAGTCTCAATGCTGCTTTAGTGTTGTAATTATCAGTTCATTTAATTTTATCTTTAAAACAGATTTGTTATGTGACCGCATTAATTACAGTTTCTTAAAGATCATGTTATCTGCATCTCCTGCGCTTCATCAAGCCCCTCCCATAATATCTGTCATCACTCAAATTAATGCACGGCTCAGATTAACTGTATAGCATGTGTGTAAGACTCCAATAAAGTTATTTCATCACTAATAAATATTTCAATGAGTAAATCTGGCTGTGTCTAGAGTATTATTGACTACACAACATTGTTAGCTTATTTTAAAATTATTATTTTAAATTATTGTTCCTGGACCAGCAGGATACTTTTATAATAAAGTAGTGGTGGCTGTGACAGATTTTAAGTATCAATTCTGCTTAAAAGGATGCGATACAATCCTGTTTACATGAAATAAGCTGCTCGGGAGCAGGTTTAAGTTTACGGACCTGTTGCTATGACAGCAAATCCAGGATGAGCTTCGAAGAACCAAATGATCCAAGATCAAGCGAAAACATCAACAATCAAATCCAGATAACTGAGTTAGCGAAGAACGGACCCCAGGTCAATTCCCCAGCGTTTACCTCTACCACAAATATAAACATGCAAAGTATATCAATTACAAAAATTACAAAGTTTATTTACAGAATTTTTAGAGAAACAGTCACCAAAAGATACACATATACAACTGACTCTAGAAAAATCTTAAACATCTAATTGCACAGGTCATCTTAAAACTTCTACATGTCCTGATACAAAGGTAAATAACATTTATAATTGCTGTGCAAAAGACTGGATCAAATAAGTCCATTCATATTTTAGTATGCATCATGATTGTCAAACCTCACATTTGTTAAGCTGCCCATGAGAAGCATTTGAGTGTTTCAGTTTAAAAATGCCATTATTTGCAGTTTAATTACATGGTTTAATCATTTCAAAGTTAATCAGAATAGTTTCAAATAGTTCAAAGAATATATTATTCATAAAGTGGTAAAAGACATACTTTTATCTTTCATTTCAAATAATTCTGTGTGTATTTTTGGTACAAATAGGAAACTACATGATATAAAGTTGTTTAAAAACTGATTAAAAAGCTACTACTTATGGCATTAAAATCTCTTTTTATGTAGGACGGTGTTTTTGGCTTTGAGGATCAGTGCGTGTTTATCTCAGCAGCTGCACCAGTACCAGTAGCACCACAGTCCTGATGAGCACCATGAGCCGGTCAGCCCAGATGTGACTCGATGCGCTCTTGAGCTGGACTCCTCCAGCGTGGTTCTGGATGAAGTTAGTGAAGCTGGATACTTTGGCATATACTCCTGGTCGGTTTGGTTTAGCGCAGCCGAGACCGAAGCTCACAATTCCAGCTTGCACCCAACTTCCGTCACTGATCTGACACACCATAGGGCCGCCGGAGTCGCCCTGATAAGGGAACATGCAGAAATATATGAGAACAGATGTGTTAGAAACGATAAGGTTCATTCACTTGTATTTTCATTTGGTTTTCCTCAAGCGATGCTCTCCTCACCTGGCAGGAGTCTTTGCCTCCTTGCTGGAATCCAGCGCACATCATGTCATCGCGGATGTCAATGTTCTCTGTGGGGTTTATCAGAAACATATCCTGACAAGTCTTTGAGTCAATGATTGGCAATTGGACTTCCTGCAACGCCCCAACGCCCTGCAGACCAACTAAACAAGACATGAGAAACAGCATGAGTGCTTTTGTCTGAGGGAACAAGAATTTCTTTATTCAATGCTTGAAGCAATTGCCAATATTTCACAAAATATACATATACTACTAAGTTAATTTTTTTTAGAAATCTCTTCTGCTCGCCATTACGTTATCTAAATTACAGTAAAAACAGTAATAATGTGAAATAGGCTATTATTACTATTTAAAATTACTGTTTATTATTATAATATATTTTAAAGTGCAATATATTCCTGGGACAGAATTGTAGAATTTTCAGCATTAATTCAGTCTTCAGTGACACATGATCCTTCAGAAATCATTATCGATTACTATTGGTGCTTAATTATTAATAATGCTTCTTATAATTTATAATGTTTAAAATAAATTTTGCTGCTTAAAATATTAGTGGAAACTATGATATTTTTTCTGGATTATTTTATAAACAGAAAGTTCAAAAGAACAGTATTTATTTGTAATGGAAATATTTAATAACAAATATCTTCACGGTCACTTTCGATCAATTTAATGCATCCTAGCAAAATAAAGGTATTTGAATCAATTTGAAATTTGTTTAAATTTATTTTAAATGTATATATATTTATGTATGAAGACATTGATAATCATTTTCAACATTGATGATCAGAAATGTTTCTTGAGCAGCAAATCAGCATATTAGAATGATTTCTGAAGGGTCATGTGACATTGGAGACGGGAGTAATGATGCTGAAAATTCAGCTGCGCATCACAGAAATCAATTATATTTTAAAATATTTTCAAGTACGAAACTGTTCTTTGAAAATGTAATAATATTTCACAATATTACAGCTTTTTTGTAAATTTGAGCAAATAAATGCAGCCATGGTGTGCTAGTGTGTTAGAGACTAACGGTCACATTTCCACACATTAAAAAATAAATACGTCCTCACGTTCACATTTACACACCGCATCAGAAACTTTCATCCGGCAAAAATAATAATAATTCAGATCAGGTTCAATTTTCTTTTTTCACATCTGTAGCAAGCATTTTGACTCAGTGTGCAAGGTTTCTGTGCGTGGCGATGACAAAAATGACAATTTCAGACTTATGATATTAAATAGCTGGAATGAACAATATATCATAACCTCATCAGTTTCCAGTCAATTGGATATTGAGTTGTGCATACTCATATGCTCCATGTTCACATTTAGACCCCATTTGAAATCATATAACACGTCTATTTTCAAGCAATCAAAATTAATTCAGCCCCACCATTTCCCTGTTGCTTCACAATAAAAAAAAAATAGCGGGTTCATTAAAATCTTTAATTTGACGTGTTTAGATATCTTTGCTGTCATCTAACACACTTAATCTTTATAATAACACTAATGAATGTAATCTTTCGCAAATCTCATAATGAATATCCATTCACATTGTTCATGTTAAAATAATGTTGTGAGGCCTATTTCACTTGAAGCACTTAAAACAAGTTTGTAGTGTTTTTTTTTAATCTATCAACTTATAAACACTACTACTGTTACTACTGAATGTAATGTCACTGTCATTTCAAAGTTAAATATATTTAACAATACAACTTGTGCATGGATGAAATTTCAGACGCCTGTAGGGCAGGCTTCTCACTCACCTCCATCTCTGATGTCACCCCATCCCGTGATCATGCACCTCATGTCGCTGCTGAACTCCACATCGGCATATGGCAAGCAGATAGGCTGAATGCGGTCGGACCAAGTGACAGCTGTGGCCAGCTCCACTAGAGCAATATCCTGACCCAGCTGAGGGTCTGTGTAACCCAGAGGAACTACCACACGGCGGATCCGATGGCTGGTCTCGTCCGGGTTCCAGCCGTTCAGCTGCTGCCGGCCCGCGTAAACCATGTAAGAGGAGATGTCATTAGGGCTAGACAAGGAAGAGAAATTGATATATAATAACGCCGAAAAATAAGCAAACAAGGATTATATGGGTGTTGAATGTGTGAAACTTACTTGGGAAAGCAATGTGCAGCAGACAGGACCCAGCTCTCGGAGATGATAGTTCCTCCACACACGTGTCCTTTATCGTCAGTCTACACGCACACATCAACCAGACATCAGGAGGACATCGAAAAGAACCCAGATTTGACAGACAATTCAGAAAGTATCCTAAACCTTGACTCAAATAATTCAAGGTTTCACTGATACCTGGATTCAGCTAATATTTAAATGTGCTTTTTAATTGAAAAAAGGGAAAGGAGAAATCTAAAATATAGATGTATATATTGTAGGAAAACTGCAACAAGTAATTAAAAATGTGTAGTTCCCCTTGCAAATTTAAAAAAGGGAATACATACAAAGCTCATAAATAATTAGTACATAAAATACAAGAAACGAATACAAGAAACAGTTGTATGAATTTAATAAGGTGTAGTTTTTAGTTATCTATAACATTTAGTCATTGTGCAGATGCTTTTATCCAAAGCGACTTTCAATTGGGAAATACATGAAGCGATTCATCTTGAAGAGGCAAACAGACAGAGGAAGTGATCTTAACACCAAGTCTCCGGCATTGATCAAATGAGTACAAGCGATCAAGTGAAGGAATAAATTAAAAGACCAGGTTTCCTTTTTTTAGGACGAAGTCAAGTAGTGTCGAAAGAGATGAGTTTTCGGTTGTTGCTTGAAGGTTGACTGGGATCCATAAAGGTCTCACATTTTGGCTTTTGTTTTTTTAATAGCTCACCCAAAAATACATTGAAAATGTATTCAACTTTAGGCCATTCAAGATCTAGATGAGTTTGTCTGTTCATCGGAACAGATTTGGAGAATTCTAGCAGTAGATCTCTTGCAGTGAATGGGTGCCGTCAGAATCAGAGTCCAAACATCTGATAAATCATAACAATAGTCCTCAAGTAACAAATTTAACTTTTTTTATATCATTGTTTCTGGCCATAATTCATAATAATGCTTTCTCCGGTCAAAAACCACCAATGTATTTGCTTAGAACTGTTCTAAACATATGTTCAGCTTGTAAATGGCGCTTGATTTGTGTCTATTTCAGGCCCGATTCAGGCGAGACAACTTTTTCACAAGAGAAAAATAATTATGCATAGAGGACTTGAATGCATAGAGGTCTGATGTTTAAAAACATCATGATGGATTTCATACAAACACAGCTTTTTGCTTCACAATTCATTCATTGATGTACTAGAGTTGTATGGATTTGTAACAGTAATCTAGATTTTAACAGTAATATAGATTTTAATGCCATGTCAGCATCAGGCTATATGTTCAAAACTTGTCACAAAAACAACAACAAAAAAATAATTATCTGTTGCATAAATACAATATATATTTACAAAAAGACAAATACAACAATAAAGATAATACAGGATGTTTTACATTTACATATGATAAAAATTGTAAAACCTTTCCTGGTAAAATCAAACTTAAGTCCTTAAGTGAGGATTGCTTGTGGATTATTGTGATTTTTTATCAGCAGACTCTCATTCTGACGGCACCCATTCACTGCAGAGAACCATTGGTGAGCAAGTGATAACGTGCTACATGTTTCAAAATCTGATGAAGATACAAACTCATCTACATCTTGGATGGCCTGACATTTTCAGTTTTGAGTGAACTACTCCTTTAAGTAAATGTTTTTTGCATATTTTTGTATAGACTAAATGTCACATTTAATCTATGCAAAAATATACGAAAAACATTTAAAAACACATTTAATATATACAAAATCTTTTAAAAATCACATTTAAGCTATACAAAAAACAAATAAGCCTTAGCTTATTTTACCTACCCTGTTTTAAAAATAAGTGACACTTATTATTAAAACAGGGAAGGTAAAATAAGCTAAGGCTTCAGCGTACACCTTTTTGGTCAATATGTAAAATTATGAATAATTATTATAGAATTGTACATGAGACCTGAACAAAAAATCTTGATGGTGATTTTTCACTCAGGGCATACATTTGATCAGGTTGTGCATTAAACTATGATCTCTGTGTTGTTCAACTGAGCTAAAGGAAAGTATTCTATGTAACTTGTTTTGTTCAAAGCTTTAGTTTCATAATGGCTGCCGTTCTCACCTGAATATCCACCTGCCACGGCCAAGCGCCTTCTGACGCAGAAACACCTCCGACTATCCGGTTCACCGGCAGCGGCCGACCACATTCTGAGTCAAACACATTGATTCCGGTGACTTGTTTCAATCTCAGAAACCAATTCACATTTTAAGAACATAAGCGGATATGGTAATGTTTTAAGTGTTCATTTTAGCTGGTATGTTTCCCTTGGACAAACAAACACAACCCTAGTGCAAACTAGGTCAATTTCTTACCTTGAGCCTCGCCCATCCAAAACCCTGAAGGAGCACAACATAAAACAAAACAATGAAGTTACAATACTACAATAATAAATACTACTTTTAGAATGGAAAAAAAACATTAAAGTTATGCACCTACCAATCAGTATGACGAAGGCAGTCCGAATACGTGAGGTGTACCGCATCCTATCAAAATAACAATGTTACCTTTGTTCCAGGAACTTAGTTCGGAAAACTTCAACTTTGTTTAGAATTCAGAGGCGATAGACGCAAATCTTTAAAACAATTTTTTTTCTAGAAATAGTCACTTCCTTGTTCGACGAAGTCAGGTGAACTGAAGACCAAGGCCTCGGAAGTTTCGCTCGTGAAAAAAACATTAGCTACCCAACCCGAGAACTTGTTTCTTCTTCAAACAATCTGTCTACCTTTCCAGCAACGACCAATCAGGAGCGTTCGTCCCGCCCTCGATGAGCACAAACCCCGCCCACTCGTTCACCTCTAGCAGTTTTGGTTTCTGTGTTTTGTTTCAGGGAATTTGTCCGAGAATGTGGCAGGGCAAGCCGTTTGCAGTGGACTAATGCAGGTCTCAAAATATAGGGTTAAATCAATCATTTGTGTAATCTGTACAAGACTTCAAGGTTTCTACCTTGTTCTGCGGCTTTGCTGAAAAATAGTTGATTTCCCATTAAAAAGCTGCTAAATTACTTCAGTGTTAAATTGTGTGGCATGTCATCTAATACTACTGTGTGAGTTGTAGGGACTTTTGTAAACAGGCTTTAACAATCAGTCCCTTTTTTGCATGCACATGACTGAGAAACAGGCATAACCGGTTCAATCATAGTGGCCTTGGGATGTTATCAACAAAAAATAAGTGCATTTATTTTGTGATAATGAATTTGTGATTTTGAGGAAGTCACATGTTGAAGTGTTAAATCAGTCAGGATTTACACTACAATAACCAGTGTAATATTAAAAAGTGTAATCTAAATAGTACTTCAAAAACAATGGAAGTTGAAGTGAACTCCACATTTCTTTGTTAGTTTAAAAACAGCTTTTACTGAAACCAAGCTGCCAAAATGACCCATTGTCTACTTGCATTAGCCTATATAGATGAATACATCAGTACAAGACTTCCTGCTGCCCCTTTTAAATGAACTCTAGCAATAGAACAACTATGATCATAAGTGCTTCACATGTAATATGCAAAGTTATTACCCAGTGGGCTTTCACATTGACATCTTAAAGAAGAAATGCCCCTTACAGCAGAGGGCCAAAAACAGTGTAAAAACATATCTAGTAAATATGATGACTGCTTTTGATGTAATTTTTTAACAACATTAGAAGTGAACATCAGGAAACATAAAATAAATATTTACAAATATTTGACTGCATTCTATAGCTGTGTCCCAAAGCTAAGTGTACGCACTTCTGAGTGCGAATGCGTCACAACGGTGCGAGGAAGACTGGCCCAATGTGAAGTGAGAGCTCTCCGAAGTCCGTATTTGAAGTGCGGTTGTGTCACAGCATCACGACGTAAGCTGCCCAATTCAGGATGCACCCTCCTTTTTTATTTATTTTATTATTATTATTATTAAGAACATGAACACAGCATTACAGAAAAACAGCCATTAAAAACAGAAGTTCCAAAGATGTTTGAAGAACAACAAAAAAAGAAAAGAAAATAAAACAAAAAGACATTCACAAGATGCCAAATACATATTCGTAATATCTTACAATATTCGTTGCTTTAACTTTTTTCACAACTTTAAGAGACTTCATTAACAACGTTGGTTCGTTAGAGAAAACCTTGTATAAAGGAGGAGATTTCGCCAATCTACATTTATGAATGAAACATTTTCCATTCAGGATGATAAAATTAACAAACATTTGTATCATCATTATCAAAGTAACAAATAATTTATTTCACATTCAGAGTTATCATTAGATTCATTTTAACTGAAAAATCTGAAAAACAGTCTTTCCAAAATGATTGTACACTCTGGCAATCAACAAACATATGACATAAAGACTTTCCCAATATCCATACATTTAGAGAGTAACATGTTAGTTGGATATATTTTGTGTAAAATCTTCAGGTGAATTTATCTTACCTTGTTTGAAATACACAATTTGTAAGGAAGCAGCCATGCTTTTCTCCAATTAACATCCCTTAGGACTGAATTCCAATACAATTTTATTTTTGGAATAACTCAATTTTTTCATTAAAGACATATCTTTGTTAGTACATTTTTTTATCAAATACATTTTTACCATTTATAAGGAAATTAGAATCTTTATTGTTAACATTATAATAAGTCAGGTGGCTGCACATTAAATGAATAAGCCCAGAGGAAATAGCATTGGTTACTACAGAAAATTATTTACATTTTATAAGAAAGTTGAACGTAGACAAAAAATAATCATAAGAGTAAAATCTTAAAGATTAATCAAATAAATCACCCAAGTACATTAACCCATGATCCAACCATTTCTCAAAAAATAAACTCTTGCCTTTAACTGTGATCAATTCGTTTTTCCAAATTTTCATTCTGTGAGGAGACAAATTCAGGATGCACCCACGAAGACCGCTTTTCAAGGCCGATTGCTTCACCGCAGCGTGACAAAGGCTGACGTATTTCGAAAGTGACTTCAAATGCGCCCTCCGTTTCCCAGGAAAATAAGTGTACATCTGATGGACACTTCGCACCCTATATCCCAGAATCACTTGCACTTAGATGAGGGTGGTGTTTATATTCAAAGAACATGGCGGATGAGAGTTCTGTGCGGGAATTCACACTAAAGTGTAGGTATTGTGTTTTCATCAGTGTTGGGTTAGTTACTCAAATAATGTAATATATTATTCATTACTAGTTACTCTTTTCAAAAGTAATATTGTTACTTTACGAATTACTTTCTGGCAACAGAAATCAGTTACACTACTAGTTATATTACTTTTTCTTCACGCCCCACAGAAGTTAACTGTGTACGTTGCCCATAAAATTATTATAGAATGTTACTAACAACATATTTCTGCCTCATCATTTGACCAAAATCCACATTGGATCGCAATCATAAGTTATTACAAACACGCAATAGTGACTGATAGTGACATTCAAGTAGAAGTGTTGTATTCATCTCATTGTCATGTGTAGATTGAAGCTAATTGTATTTTCTTCATTACCCATATACGATTATATTGCATTATGTATTTTATGAAATCACATAAGTTTGTAAGAAACTGAGGAATTTTCCAAAAATATGTTTAATTATACTAATATAATGTAGCACATGCTGATCAGAGGAATGTGGGTGGCATGTAATGCCAGAGTAAATTAATGCCACAACTTGCACAACAGATATTGTTCAGATCATCTTTTTTTCTTGACAAAATCAATATAATGCAATATTTATATCTGCTGAATGTAAGCTTTTCCATATTCCAAGCTTCCCTGCTGCACTGGGGACATCACATGTATGTGCGAGTTGTGAAAATTATGAAAATAAATCTAGGAATTATTTTATTGATGGATTTTAAATCAGTGGGGTCGAGGCATCAAAATTAACGGAGTAACTAAGCTATTTTATGGATGTTGACTGTAATATTATTACTGAAATCTTATTAGTAATTAGTTACATTACTAGTTTAGGGTTAGGGTTAGGTTAAGTCTTTCCTTTTGTTGTGTTTTTGCAGTGTTGTCATTCAAGATATGTCTACACATGTTTTAACCAAACTTGAGCACTCCATTATTTTGTATGCAAAAAAGACAGGTTTGCAATCGTAACTGCCTTAGGATTGTGAGTGTCCTGGGACAGGTGAGGGAGTGAGTGGTGAGCTGGAGAGGACATCAAACTCCAGAGAGAGAGAGAAGAGCACAAGAGCAGGGAGAGAACTGTTTTCTCTTCTTGATAGGATGCTTAACAAATACATTATTTATTATCCATTCTCTATTAGGCAAGAGAAAACTTTTGGGTATATTAAAATGTATCAATATTTTTTTTTTAAATGTCACATTGTTAATGGAACAATCTCATTTCTGTAGCTTCACTGTAAAAAGGGATAAGTTGACTTAACTTAAAACATTTGAGGAAACCCGTTGTCTTAAATTTATGAATTAATAATTAAAATAAAAAAGTTAAGTGAACTTGACAGTTAAGTTAGATTATATTTTTTTATTATTATTTACTTCAATTTTTTTAAGTTAAGTCAACTTATCACTTCAGTGTTATTCTTGTGATGTTCAAAATGAAATGAATAAGTTGTATACATTATTCATTGTTGTAGTGTAATTTATTTGTAAATAAACTTTGAGTACTGTCTGTACATTTTGTATTTTTGTTTTTCATATTCGCATAAATAAAATAAGTTATTATGTACATTGTTATTTTTTTTTAATGCAGCTTATATTTTTTTCAGAAAACATGCACTCTAAAAAAGGTGCTATATAGCACTAAGGCCGAATCCCAATTCTATTTTATACCTCTTCCCCTACCCCTAGAAAATATTCCCCTAAGAATTGGGACACCACTACTACACCGTTACACATCATATGTCATCTAGCTCCTACAATACACACATACTGGTGTGCATTAGAGCCTTACCGTTCTATATTAATGCGCTGCTTACTGACACACACACACACACATCGGAGATTGTACACCTCACACATCCAGTGTGGGTACATTTGTTTCTTCAACAAAAATGGTGCTAAACAGCACCAACAGTGGTTCTTTGGCTCGTAAAGAACCTTTAAAGGGGCTTAACAGGTTCTTTGTATGGCAGTGGTGCTATATAGTCAAGTCAAGTCACCTTTATTTATATAGCGCTTTTAACAATACAAATTGTAACAAAGCACTGCACAGTGCTATCACACCTATGAAAATAGGCAAATTGTGTCAATAATGTAAAATGACAGGATTTAACACTCAATTTTCAGCTGAATGCATTTCATTATTGAATTTAGTAATGGCATTGTCCAGCTTAGTTCAGTTTAAATAATATCTGTGCAATCAAGTCGATGATTGTGCTGGAAATGAAGTGTCCCCAACTAAGCAAGCCAGAGGCGACAGCGGCAAGGAACCAAAACTCCATCGGTGACAGAATGGAGAAAAAACCTTGGGAGAAACCAGGCTCAGTCGGGGGGGCAGTTCCCCTCCGGCCAGACGAACCAGTAGTTTGTTCCAACTGCAGCAAAGTCAGAGTGTAAGTGGTCCACTGGTTCCAGGGGTCTTTCCCCGATGGCTGTCTAGGTGACGAGGTCCTCACTGGAGATCTGTCTCTGGGGCTCATCTATGTGTCCAAGACTCTGCTGATGGACAGGGCTGTAGAGGTTGTCTCCAGGTGCTGATCCTCCATTTATGGCAGACTTTGGTTAAGTCAGTATAATCGCTGATGGTTGGCTTCCTCTGAGGTCCTCCGAGGGGTTGTCATCGTCTCTTCTCAGGTGTTCGGTCATCTCAGATCGTTTAAGGGTTGGATCCAGACTGAAGCTTGTGTAATTCCTAGCTACATTCCGTGGCAGAAACAGAGATACATTAAAGACAATTAGCGTAGCAGTTGTTCCATCCAGGAATAACCCTGGATGAAATGATTCAGATAGACTGGCAGTACAAGATTGTGAGATGCATTATATGAATGCTTGGCTAAAGAGATGTGTCTTTAATCTAGATTTAAACAGAGAGAGTGTGTCTGAACCCCGAACGTTATCAGGAAGGCTATTCCAGAGTTTAGGAGCCAAATATGAAAAAGTTCTACCTCCTTTAGTGGACTTTGCTATGCTAGGTACTACCAAGAGTCCAGAGTTTTGTTCCTTAGGGAGCGGGTTGATTGTAGCGTGATAGAAGATTAGTTAGGTACGCAGGAGCTAAATCATTTAGGGCCTTATAGGCAAGTAATAATATTTTGTAACTGATACGGAACTTAATAGGTAGCCAGTGCAGAGACTGTAAAATTGGAGTAATATGATCATATTTTCTTGACCTGGTAAGGACTCTAGCCGCAGCATTTTGTACTATCTGTAGCTTGTTTATTGAAGATGCAGGACAACCACCTAGCAGTGCATTACAATAGTCCAGTCTAGAGGTCATGAATGCATGAACTAACCTTTCTGCATCAGAAACACTTAACATGTTCCGTAGCTTGGAAATGTTTCTAAGATGGAAGAATGCTGTTTTTGTAACATTGGAAATATGATTTTCAAAAGATAGGTTGCTGTCTAATATAACACCCAGATTTTTGGCTGTAGAGGAAGTAACATTACATCCGTCTAGTTGCAAATTGTAATCCAAGAGATTCTGTGTACTGTTTTTAGGTCCAATAAGTAATATCTCGGTCTTATCTGAATTTAATAGGAGAAAATTACTGGTCATCCAATCTTTTATATTTTTAACACACTCCGTTAGCTTAGATAGTTTAGAAGTTTAATCTGGTTTTGATGAGATATATAGTTGAGTATCATCAGCATAACAATGGAAACTAATCCCGTATTTTCTAATAATATTACCAAGGGGCAACTTATATAATGAAAATAACAGAGGACCTAGGACAGATCCTTGTGGTACTCCATACTTTACTGTTGATAATTGAGATGCCTCCCCGTTTAAATAAACAAAGTGGTAGCGATCGGACAGGTATGATCTAAACCATCTTAGAGCCTGCCCTTGAATGCCTGTATAGTTTTGTAATCGATCTATCAGTATGTCATGATCTATAGTGTCGAACGTAGCACTAAGATCAAGTAAAACTAGCAACGAGATGCAGCCTTTGTCTGACGCAAGAAGCAAGTCATTTGTAATTTTAACAAGTGCAGTTTCTGTGCTATGGCGGGGCCTGAAACCTGACTGAAATTCTTCATAGATAACTTTTTTTTTTTGCAAGAGGGAGCACAATTGAGCAGACAACTTTTTTTTTTTAATTGACAAACGGAATATTTGAAATAGGTCTGTACTTTGCCAGTTCACACGGATATAGTTTTGGTTTCTTAATTATTAAGAGGCTTTATAACCACCAGCTTGAATGGTTTTGGGACGTTACCTAAAGATAACTGTAACAGGGCCGACAAGACGAGAGGCGTGCGGATCCATGTGCAAGCTTTTATTAATAGACATGGTGAAAAACACAGGCAGGGTCGAACAAATGGCAAACAGGTATATTGAGAGCAAGGCAGATGAGTACTCAAGTAAACAGACGTGGTCTTCGATCGGCGAACAATATCCAGAGGGCTTGACAAGAGGGGTAATCCAGGTACACAATCAATGGTCCAGGCAGGAGCAAACAGAGTCCAAATGGAAGGCAAAGGGTTAATCCTATATACAAGGCATAAGGTCAGGAACCAGACAACAAGGCAACACAAAAAGACTAGACTAAAGCTAAAATAAGAAACGGAAACCAGGAAAGGCTCCGTAAAGCAGCTAACATTCGGAGAGTGAAAAACGCAGAACAATACAGGAGACTGAACACAAAACCGGAAGGGCTTGGTAAGTCGCTAACACTAGGAGAATGCTAAACATTACTCGGCAGAGAAGAAGAGGAAGTCCATGGTTTATGTAGAGTGTGTAATCAGTGCAATCAGCTGTGTGTCGTCAGTGCAATGGATGATGGGAATTGTAGTCTGAGGTGGAGTGCAAAAGTTAGTGTAGTGCAAGAGTTCATGTAGTGAGCGAGTGACCTCTGGTGGTGAGTTAAAGGAAGTCCATAGACCAGATTCATGACAATAACGAGGAGTTAATAATATTGAGAAGCAACTCTTTCAATAATTTAGGATCTAACAAACATGTTGTTGGTTTAGATGCAGTGATACGTTTATTTAGCTCACCCTTTCATATAGTTATAAAGCACTGCAGTTTTTCTTTGGGTGAAATAACATATCTATATCCAATAAAGTTGCTGAAGTCTCTATTAAAATCCATATATCCAATTGTTACCCGGTAAATTCTAAACTTGCTAAATTGAATAAGATTTCCCCCAATTGCTCCTTTTGTCTTCCGTCTGAAGAAACAATCGATAATTTATTTTGCGACTGTGCTTATTGTAAAGTGTTCTGGGTTGACTTTTCCAATTGTGTCAAAAAATATTTATCTGTATAACCGCAATTTTTTTTTTTTTTTTTGGTTTATCCTTGAATTTAGACCTTTCTCACTTTAAATTTATTGTTAATGTATTGCCACTTTTTCCATTCGAAAATGTTCAAAGAAAACTCCTTCCTTTTTGTTTTTAAGATTTTGATGTGTATACTCTTTAAGAAACTCTAATAATTCTATTGCATGTAAGACACTTTCATGGTGAGATTCTTATAAGCTATGTGCTATGCTTTGGATTAATGTATGTAACCCTTGGTTTTTTTTTGTTTTGGTTTTTTTATTCTGTCTTTGTATTTGTTCTTTTGCTGCATATAAAACAATCCCCTTAAATCGTTTAATTTCTGTTGTAAGGTTTGGGAACTGGCACAGGGGGGCGCTAACACTTATTAATAATGGCTGGACAGATGCCGATGATAGGCCTAATCACTCTGTGTTCACCTTCCTCTTCTGTTGAGCTGCTGCTGTGACTGTCTCTGCTGTGTTCCTCTCGCTCTGTCCTCCGGCTCTGTGTCTGCTTTTACAGCACGATTGAAGGTGACAGGGACAGAGAGGAGGGGCGGGAGAGAGGACGCAGCGCGGTGTCGCCAGGGGCAGCACAACACGACGAAAAAACGTCGGAGAAACCGCGGAGCAGAAAGAAAGTGTTGAAAGAAGTCATCGTTCCTCTAAAGTAGCACGGCCACCTGTCATAAGCAAAAAAGATGGAAAGTTTATTTTTGATTACCTGAGGAAGAAAGCTATTCCGCTTTAACATTCTCCTCGTTAAAGTGTTGTAACGTTAGTTAGTCTCTTCGACGGTCCCAGGATGAACTGCGCGAGTTATTTCATAAAGCTGCTCTGATCGGCTTTGTTTTTAAGGACTTGATGAATATTTGTCGTGACATTGTTGCTATGGTGACCATCTCGTCTCCCTCCAAAGCCCCCTCCCGCCCACTTTTAACCCCCAGCGCTGCAAAGGAAAAGAGATAGAGAGTAATGGAGAGATTGTGGGGTGGGGGGTTAGTTAATGTGCATGTCCTAAAGCTATATCTTTGCAAGAAACACACACACACAAACACGGACACGCACGGTCACGTGATTGACTCATAAATAAACGCATGCACGAGAATAACCGTAGTGACACATGCACACGTAGGTTAGTGAAAAAGCACATCTGTACACAACCCAAAATTCTGGTTAATATGTTGTATGATATAGTGCACATATATAATGACATTAACATACACAGTCAAAAGGTTGGACACACTTGGCTATGTTTCTTATGATTGAAAAAACATTTCTGAAATAAAGATTATGCTTTAATAAAGATGATGATATGCCCTATTATAAATAGCAAATAAATATGCTTTAATAATAATAGTTATTATTAAGATGCCTCCTCTGATGTAATAAGTAAATAAAGACATTAATTTGTTTTAATACTACTACAACTTTATTAATATTATTGCTATTAGATGTTCACTCAGGCACAAATAAATAACAAAATATGTTTTAATACTTTACTACTAATAACTACAATAATTACTTGATATTATACAATATACTTTGTTATTTTACATATTTAATTTTCCTGTAGCTGCTTGGTACAGTGTATGCAGTGTATGAGAGAGACAGAGGTAGAGGATGTAAAGTCTTGTCAACTGGAAATAAAGTAATGTGGCATTCCCCTGTTACACACACGCACACGCACACACACACACACACACACACACACACACACACACACACACACACACACACACACACACACACACACACACACACACACACACACACACACACACACACACACACACACACACACACACACACTGGTTTATTTATACCCTCATCCAACTCTCATTGCTCTCTCATTATTCTTTCTCCTCAACATAGAATTTATTGTGTTTATCACATTAAATATATATGAGTAATTCTGGGAAATCTTTGTGCTTAATTAAAAAAATATATTATTTAGTTCAAAACGTTAAATTCTGATCTAAATGTATTCAATGAAAAAGGTCACATGGAATATAATTGAATCAGACTTAATTGAATTTAATTAACCCATAATTCCCAGTTTTACCAGATGAGGACATGTATTGTATTCTGTAAATAAACTAAAGGGGTGTAGATAAAACAAAACAAAAAAAGTTGTTGACAGTATGCATTATTTTCAACCACAATGAACATTGAGATACAAAATTGCTCTATTGGTTTTGCTTTTGTTTCATTTAACGAAACAAGTATCTGAAATCTACTATTTTATCATTTCAATCAACATTTTCCTATTCAAAATGTATCTTCCCAGCGTTTTCCAAATGTTTGCAACTGTAACAATGGATATATTTGCATCTTGAGCAATGTCTGTCTGTCTGTCTGTCTGTCTGTCTGTCTGTCTGTCTGTCTGTCTGTCTGTCTGTCTGTCTGTCTGTCTGTCTGTCTGTCTGTCTGTCTATCTATCTATCTATCTATCTATCTATCTATCTATGAACTCAAAACTGTAGATTATATCATGCTGAAACAAACAGACTAAAATGAATGTTTTTAAGTTGTGAGAAGAAATGCAAAAATTCCCTCTTCAGGAATGTCCAACAATGTCAAATTTTTCTCCCAAATCCCACTTTTCTTTTAACATGTGCAGGCTAATTAATATTAAACTCTGCTCTTTTCTGCCATTCCCCTATTTTTCATCACTCCATTATCTGTAGTGTTTTTTTTCTTTTGCTGCTCTCTCACTGGCATTAAGTTCAAACTTGACACTGATGTTGACTCACTGTGTCACTCTCATCTCTCTGTCTCTCGCTGTCTCTCTCTCTCTCTCTGTCTCTCTCTTCTCTCTCTCTCTCGCTTCTCTCTCTCTCTCTCTCTCTCTCTCTCTCTATCTCTCTCTATCTCTCTGTCTCTCGCTCTTCTGTCTCTCTCTCTCTCTCTCTCTCTCTCTATCTCTCTCTCTCTCTGTCTCTCTCTCTCTCTGTCTCTCTCTCTCTCTCTCTCTCTCTCTCTCTCTCTCTCTCTCTCTCTCTCTCTCTCTCTCTCTCTCTCTCTATCTCTCTCTATCTCTCTCTCTTTAAGGGCAGAAGTGCCTGCAGATGCATTTCTATTTCTTTGTCACTCCACACACAGTTCATTGTTAACAAAGCAAGTTGTCAGGAACCCTTAACAACATTTCAGAAAGAGGGATAACATTGCTGTGCTGCTGGTAATGTAACGGCTGGTGAGTTGGATTTGTGTTATTTTTATTTGAGTAACAAAGTAACATTTTTAGACATGGTCTAGTTGTCTGTCTCGCTTTTTCAAAAGTGTAACATTTTGTAATAAAAAACACTAAAATGCTAGAGTAAAAAACATACAATAAAATATATATTTACAATATATTGTGAAAAATCATATTTGTATCATATTATGATTATCATATTATATGTAAGGTTACTATAAAATGCTGTCAAACATTTTATTTTTTTTAAGCTGGCTTACTGCTTATTTTATGGTGAAAAACAGTAAAATGGTGTTCATAGAAGTCTCTGCGTAACGTCACATATTGTTTTATTTTACATAAATATGTTTTGTTGCCAGTAACATACATTAGGGTGTGTTATGTTGTTTAGTTGGTGTTTATTGCATAACCTGAATGTCTTTTGTGTTATTCTGATGCTCTTTGTGTGAATGACCATGCACTGTCTGTAGTATCGGCCATGTGTTATGGACAGACCACTTACGATGGATCATATGGCTTTCTGATGTATTATGGTGGTTATTAGTACATTTTTAGGTAAAAAGCAGGTTTTGGTACTTTAAATAGTTTGGTATATTAATATTAAATCACTAAAGAAATGCTTATTAGTTTTAAAATATACAGTACAGGCAGAAATATGCTGTTCCCTAATACCTGAATTATTGTCATAGCATTTTTTTACAGTGAATTTCTGGCAACCAGAGCTGCCAGATTTTACCGTAAATGTAACAATTTGTTTTTTTTACAGTGTAGTTTTATCTGTTTTTGTATATCTTGGCTACAAAAATGCTATTGAACATTTCCTCTGTTATTGCCTATGGGACAACAAAATACAGTTATTTGAACACATAATGAGCTTGTTTCATAAAGGTTAGTTTTCCATGAAAACCTGCTATTAAAAGCCCATCATAGATTTATTTTAAGCTAAATTAAAACTAAATATAAATCATAATTTTAAAACAATTTATGCACGAACAAACAAACAAACAAACAACAAAAAGTAACAATGTGAAATGGAAATGGGAATACAGTATATTAAAATACCAAACAACTGATCTGGCCAACAGAAATTATAATTTGGACAGATATAAGCTTTTTTTTTTCTTTAAAGTCATTGACAAAGAACATGTCATGTAATGTGCATGTATGTAATTTAATTCACCTAAATTTCACGTTTCTTGCAATGAGCAAATCTGTACGCCGAGGGAAAGCATGTGACGACATAATAAATGAACACTATTAGTATTAATAACTACCACTGATGTAACAGACTCTTCATGTATAAAATGATGCTACTGTAATCCATTTTAACATTGATTGTGTGTGGATGTATGATTCTCTCTCATACAATTATTTCCTTTTAAATTTTCTGTATAAAAACACATGAGGGTCAAAGGTCACACTGCATCTTAGGGAATCTTATTTCAATGAGTCCTTGTGTCTCGTTCCATCTGAGGCTGTAGTGGTCAGGTACGTGATGTTTGAGAGGTCGACCATGCTGAATATCCAGAGCACCTCAAACTGGAGTGGAGCAAATGACTGGTACCATCAGCAGAGCGCAGTTCCCAGCCAGCACAGCACTGGTGAGAAAACACCGATATATGTCTGACCTCCTCTGGCTCTATGTACAATAATAAGGCACTAACATGTGTTTGTGCTCTTTTTTCTAGCTATAACCAGTATTGTAACATTTCTACCAGTCAAAAGCTTTGACAAACTGGATTGGATTTCTGTTCCTAACATTTTGAAGAAAAAACTTAGACAGTTCACTCAAAAATTAAAATCTGTCATCATTAGCTCCCCTTCATGTCATTCATGAATTTCTTCTGTAGAACACAAAAGAAGATATTTTGAAGAATGTTGGTTTCGGGCCCCATTGACTCCGAACAATATTTCTTAAAAACATTACTATTTTGGATATATTTTTGTGTTTCACAGAAAGAAATGCATAGACGTTTGGAATGGATGACGTTGGATGGACTCTCCCTTTAAATGCTCGAAGTTAACTTTGAAATTGACCCTGAGTATAAATTAATTCAACTAAAATTGTAAGTTCATCTGTATGAGTATTTAAGAATGGTGATTTTGAAGAAGCTACAATTTAAGACTTTTTTTTATTTGTTTAGCAATTTTGATTACTTACTACCACTTGTGTTTTTGTTTCGATGATTTAGTATTATTGTAAAATAGTAAAATACTTCTATGAACTAATCCTTGAGAATTCATATAATGATTCCCAGCTTCCACACTTTCATTCTACAGATTAGCAACTCTTTTTAATTTTAGTTTCAGACGGCTGCCTGGTGGAGACGATTGGGAGGATGGCAAGTGAAAGAGGACATGTGGAAAGAGATGAAGGAGAAGAGTCTCAACTGAGGCTGCAGCTGAAGAGGAAACTTCAGCGCAACAGAACCAGCTTCACAACAGAGCAGATCGAGGCCTTGGACAAGGGTAAGAAAACTTCACAAATAAAAATATGAACATTGCAACAAATGACAACAAAATAAAACTCAATATTTAACTACTAAACTTCACTTAGAGTTTGAGAGAACACATTATCCAGATGTTTTCACACGGGAGGGACTCTCAAACAAAATCGACCTTCCAGAGGCAAGGATACAAGTAAGTAACCGTCCTTATTTTTATGTTGACTTCACAAAAGCAGCTAAATAAACTTGATAGACCATTTCATATTATATATATATATATATATATATATATATATATATATATATAAATATATATGAAGAGTTCATTTGCAAAAACCGATAACTCTCTTTCTTTTTTTTTCAGAAATCACATTTTTTATATTGCTTTAGTAATTTCCATGAGTACAAATCTTAATTTTTAAGCATACAATGATATGTTATGGAATTGTGGGCTTCTAATTTTATACCATTAGTTTGGACAGAACCCGTTTGGTGATGAGTTTTTGGCTCAAGGTCTGCATTTAAAGTCACACCAGAAGTGTTCAGCTGCTTTCTGCAGACCAGTCAAGTTCTTCCACACTGACTGAATCATCATTTCTCTTTGATCCTTGTCTTATACACAGAGACACTGTCATGTTAGAATAAAAAAGGGTTCTGTCCAAACTGTTGCTATAAAATTAGAAGAGCACAATTCCCTAGAATATCATTATATGCTTAAACATTAGGATTTGTACTCATGGAAATTACTAAAGTTTTCATTAGAAGGGGGTGACCCAATACTTTTGGCAATATAGTGTATAACAAGAGTTTATTTGCAAAAAACAAATAACTCATAAAAAATCATGTTTTTTTATTATGTTATCATATTTTGTTTTGCTTTATTGTGTTAGTTAGATTTTTTTTTGCTGTTATTTAAACTAGTCAAAAAATAACAACTGCAGTTTCATTGAGTTTAATTGGAATGCGTTAAAAAACATAATTTTTGAGAATAGTTAAAAACAGAGTTATCTGTTTTTGAAAAGTAACTCTTCATATATTGGACTTTGATTGACAGGTGTGGTTTTCCAATCGAAGAGCCAAATGGAGGCGCGAGGAGAAGCTTCGAAACCAGAGGCGGTCTGGAGGCGGGACTTCCTGTCCTCAAACACACGCTCCACTGAACACATCCTTTAACTCAGCTGTCTATCATCATCCGCATGGCAACAGCACAGGTGGGAATGGAGATTTACATAAATGAAATTTGAAAATATGAATACTGTACTCGCCACTTTTGCCCTTTCTTATCTTTTTTGTATGTGAATGAGTTTATGTTTATAGTGAACTTACATATTTTAAAACACTTTAAATCAGTTTGGAAATTGTTAGAATAGCTTCAATAATTTATTTGCCTAATTAAAATGTATTTGTTTGTTTGTTTGTGGCTCCGAAGAAGCTAAATATTTTTATTTGTTTAGCAATTTTTGGCTACATAATTCTCACAATTAAATTTGTGTTAATTCATGAATTTGATGCTTTAATGACTATTTATATGTATTAATACTTATTCTTAAGAATTCACATATACTCATGAATGGTTAAGCTGTACCTTCTATGTTTTTTTTCACACGTCTTTGTGTGTGTTTAGCATCCATGCTCAGTCAGAGTGACACAGCTCTCCACAGTTACAACACTCTGTCAGTCTACTCTGGGGTTCAGGTGAGACACTACTGATCACTTTAGGAGATTCACATTTCTATAAACATTGCACTGCCAATTTTTTAAGGGCTATGTGCATACTATTATGTATGACGCCCTCTTGTGGTGACAATGAAACTGACACCAGCGATCGCCAGAAAATCTGTCTGTCTTTTTAGAGTGGAATAGCTTACTAGCTGTCTACTTACTGAATGTGTAGTAGTGTCTACACAGAGAAAAATTATTATGGCATTAAAATGGCATTACTTAATGATTAACGTTTCAAACATGTGTAGTATCACATGATATCGTCAAACACATGAAAAAAAATCATGTTTAATTCAATGTTATTTGATATTAACAAAACAAAACATGAAAATGGGTTAAAAGTATGTTCCACGTCATTTTTAGAGCAGTGCAGCTTTGGCTGCATTTTGGCAAATATAGTAATGTTTCTAATACTGCGTATAGTGATATAGTATAAAATGCATATACTGTGCACAATATGTTGGTATATGAATTTGTTATTCACTGCATTTCAATACTATTTTAAATTATTCTGTTTGTTTTTTTTTGCTCTACTGGACTTTTCTTTGCAGTCGGCTCCTTCTCCATCTGCCTCCTCATACCCGTGCATGCTGCCTCCGTCCCCATCTGCACCTCGCTCGTTTGAGACATCGTACTCCTCTCCCCATCTGCCACCTCCTCCTTCAGCTAACACCAGCACAGGTGAGTCTATACCAGCTCTTCATTTACTGTCTGTATGACAGCTAAAGCCCTGTGTTTTCCATCACAACATCCCGACAATCACTATTTGAAACACTTATAATAGCCCCTGTCTATTTATTGATTTATTTATTTGTTTGTTGGTTGTTTTAAAGGAATTGTTTGCAAAAAAACAAACATTTTATTTGATGTAAAATTACTTACTTTCAGGTCATCCAAGATGTAGATGAATTTGCTTCTTCTTCTGAAGAGATTTGGAGAAATTTAGCATTTCATAACTTGCTCACCAATGGATCCTCTGCAGTGAATGGGTGCCGTCAGAATGAGAGTCCAAACAGCTGATTAAACCATCACAATAATTTACACCACTCCAGTCTATCAGTTTGAGAAGGGAAAAGCTGTGTGTCTGAAATAAACTAATAAAAGTAATTGATGGACTGGAGTGTTGTGGATTATTTGTGGATTATTGTGATGTTTTTATCATCTGTTTGAACTGATTATGACGGCACCCATTCACTGCAAAGGATCCATTGGTGAGCAAGTTAAGTAATGCTACATTTCTCCAAATTGGTTCCGATGAAGACACAAACTCATCAACATCTTGGTGAGAGTGAGTAAATCTTCAGCAAATTTGTATTGTAGACTGAATTATTATTTTAATAGATACAAGTGCATATTATTTTCTGTCTTTTTCTGCTTTAGGCTTGATATCTCCAGGCGTTTCTGTACCTGTCCAGGTACCAGGAAATGAACAAAATATGGGGCAGTATTGGGCCATACTGCAGTGAAAAGAAAAGGGGAGGTAGAATTTGCATTAGAATACTAAATATGTAAACTTAATGTTTACAAAAGGTAAAAAAAATAATAATTCTAAACTCTGAGGAAGATAATCTTTTGATGGTTAAACTTAAAGAACAAAATTCCTACATTTTACATGCACATTTATTTAGCCATATTTTTAGATCTGATGACAGTGTGCAATATTAGCTTCTATTCGATTGCAGAAAAACAGGAATGTTTATAATTTATATGATGAAGCATTGTGCAATGACATCCGTGCTGTTCTTTAGCCAATGTCTCTTCAGAATCATTGCCGTAAGTTACTTAGCACAATTGGGAATCATACTGTATTATGATGTTTTAATAACAAAACTGTGGTTTCAACTTCTTTTATGATAATTCCTTCTCCACTGTAATTTTCCCATTAAAGTAATTTATTTGTTGTGATCATTTTCATAATCAGATATGTGATACATCACTTTTCATGAAATGTTTATGACCTAACCCTTTCACAAACCTCAGTAAGCTTGTGATAATCAAGTTCAATCAGAGCAGGGACTAAAAGCCAGTCATATTTGCACTTAAAGGGTTACTCCACCCCAAAATGAAAATTGTGTCATTAATCACTTACCCCCATGTTGTTCCAAACCTGTAAAAGCTTTGTTCGTCTTCGGAACACAATTTAAGATGATTTAGACAAAAGCCAGGAGGCTTGTGACTGTCCCGTTGACTGCCAAGTAACTCTCACTGTCAAGGCCCAGAAAATAATTAATAATAGTCCATCTGCCATCATTGGTTCAATCTGAATGTTATGAAGCTACGAGAATACTTTTTGGACACAAAGAAAACAAAAATAACAACTTTATTCAACAATTCGTCTCCTCTGTGTCAGCGTAGCGCGATTTTGGAGAATATCCGCTGGATGCAAACTGCGTACGCTGTTCTGTCAGCCGCGCATCGTGGATGGCGCTACGCTGACGGCAGTCAACATTACGGTTGAACCACTGATGGCAGATGGACTATTTTGACAATGTCTTTCATACTTTTCTGGGCCTTGACAGTGTAATTTACTTGGCAGTCAGTGGGACAGTCACAATCCTCCCGGTTTTCATCCAAAATATCTTAAATTGTGTTCCGAAGACAAACAAAGCTATCACGGGTTTGGAACGATATGGGGGCAATTTTCATTTTGGGGTGGAGTAACCCTTTATTTAATGACCAGTAAACAGCTGTTGGATTTAAAATGCAGAAAGCAGTGACAATCACATCAATGAATATTATATGCAAAATGTATCGCCAAAAATATCTCCAACATATCTCATGTGGTAAGCCAAAGTATTTATATTGAATATAGTGTCATACAGTATATATTTAGGACTCTGAGAAAATGTTTGAAGCTTAGAGAAACTATCTCTGTGCATACAACATTTTAGTGTGTGTGTGTGTGTGTGTGTGTGTGTGTGTGTGTGTGTGTGTGTGTGTGTGTGTGTGTGTGTGTGTGTGTGTGTGTGTGTGTGTGTGTGTGTGTGTGTGTGTGTGGATTTACAATGTGGTCTGAAAGCACTAGTGAAATTACTTTAACTTTTTGTTCTTTTTAAATTAACAACACACATTTTTGGTTTCAATTTTGTTAGCACAATATGAAAAGTTGAACTGAAACATTTTACATTGATTTCTGAATGTTCAGAATCTCACTTTTTATTTAATGACAGCCACGCTTAAAGGAATAGTTCACCCAAAAATGAAAATCTGCTAAACATTTGCTCATCCTCAGATCATCCAAGATGTAGATGAGTTTGTTTCTTCACTGGAACAGATTTGGAGAATTGTACCAACATCACTTGCTTAGCAATGAATCATCTGCAGTGAATGGGTGCCGCCAGAATGAGAGTCCTAACAGCTGATAAAAATCTCACAATAATCCACAAGTAATCCACACCGCTCCAGTTCAACAATTCATTAATTGTGAATTGAAAAGCTGTGTTTTAGGACAGAACAAAAACTGTTTCTTTTGGACAGAATTCGAGTTCATAATTGATGGACATTAATTGATGGATTGGAGTCATATGGATTACCTGTGGATTACTGTATTGTTTTTATGCTAAATTTATCCAAATCTGACAATTCCTTTAAACTGGTATGTTCTAATATTTTTATATACTAAACTCCAAGGTTGTTAATGTCAAATTGGACCGTACTGTATTATATGTGGATGTTGTGTTCACTCATGATAGTCAACCTACTTCAGGTATGCATTAAACCCTTTAATAAAATATCTATCTTGCAAACATGAACTGTATGTTGTAATTGTCTAAAAAACAGCATCATCCCAATTGATCATGATCATTTTAGTCCATTTAAGCATATGAACATTTTTCACTGTAAATTCATGTAAATGGTTTAACTTCCATAAGGGATATTCCAATTGCATTACACCAGTCACATTAATATATATATATATATATATACATATATATATATATATATATATATATACACATATACATACATAGGTATAAAAAGGTCATGAAAAAGGTCAATATTTGTGTCACTCATTTCAGAAAGTAAAACCCATATATTATATAGATTCATTACACATAGAGTGAAATATTTTAAGCTTTTATTTCTTGAAGTTTTGATGATTGTGGCTTCCAGATAACGAAAACCCAAAATTTAGTGTCTCAGAAAATTTTAATATTACATAAGATCAATAAAAAACAATAGTTTAAACAGAAATGTCAGGCTTCTGAAAAGTACGTTCATTTCTATGTACTCAATACTTGGTTGGGCCTCCTTTTGCATGAATTACTGCATCAATGCGGCGTGGCATGGAGGTGATCAGTTTGTGGCACTGCTCAGGTGTAATGAAGCCCAGGTTACTCTGATAGCAGCCTTCAGGTCATCTGCATTGTTGGGTCTGGTGTCTCTCATCTAGAATATATTCTCAATGGGGTTCAGGTCAGGCGAGTTTGCTGGCCAATCAAGCAGTAATACCATGGTCATTGAACCAGATTTTGGTACCTTTGGCAGTATGGGCAGGTGCCAAGTCCTGCTGGAAAATGAAATCAGCATCTCCATAAAGCTTGTCAGCAGAAGGAAGCATGACGTGCTCTAAAATGTCCTGGTAGATGGCTGCGTTGACTGTGGACTTCAGAAAACACAGTGGACCAACCCCAGCAGATGACATGGCAGCCCAAATCTTCACTGACTGTGGAAACTTCACACTGGACTTCAAGCAACATGGATTCTGTGTCTCTCCTCTCTTCCTCCAGACTCTGGGACCTTGATTTCCAAATGAAATGCAAAAAAAAAATTCTGTTATTCTGTCTTTTTCGCCTTCGCCCAGGTGAGATGCTTCTGACGATGTTTCTGTTTCAGAAGTGGCTTGGTAGCTCTTTTCCTGAAGATGTCTGAGCGTGGTGACTCTTGATAAACTGACTCCAGCTTCAGTCCACTCCTTGTGAAGCTCTCCCAAGTGTTTGAATCGGCTTTGCTTGACAGTATTCTCAAGCTTGCGGTCTTGCGTTTGCTTGTGCACATTTTTTTACACAATTTCTTCCTTCCAGTTAACTTTGCATTTAATATGCTTTGATACAGCACTCCTTGAATCCCCCCCCCCCATTCAGTAATGACCCTCTGTGCCTTACCCTCTATTAAAAATTAACAAATAGCCCTATTGCTAAATATTTTGGTCCATATTGTCATGATAGCATCACGCAGTTGCTGCAGATTTGTCGGCTGCACATCCATGATGAGAATCTCTCTCCACCACATCCCAAATGTGCTCTATTGGATTGACATCTGGTGACTGTGGAGGCCATTTGAGTAAAGTGAACTCATTGTCATGTTCAAGAAACCAGTCTGAGATGATTTGAGCTTTGTGACGGTGCATTATCCTGCTGGAAGTAGTCATCAGAAGATGGGTACACTGTAGTCATAATGGGATGGACATGGTCACCAACAATACTCAGGTCAGCTGTGGCGTTTAAACAATGCTCAATTGATACTAAGGGACCCAAAGTGTGCCAAGAAAATATCCCCCACACCATAACACCACCACCAGCCTGAACCATTGAGACAAGGCAGGATGGATCCATGCTTTCATGTTCTTTACACCAAATTCTGACCCTACATCTGAATGTTGCAGCAGAAATCGAGACTCATCAGACCAGGCAACGTTTTTCCAATCTTCTATTGTCCAATTTTGGTGAGTCTGTGTGAATTGTATCCTCCGTGTGCTGTTCTTATCTGACAGGAGCGGTACCCGGTGTGGTCTTCTGCTGCTGGAGTCCATCTGCTTCAGGGTTCGATGTGTTGTGTGTTCAGAGATGGTATTCTGCATACCTTGGTTGAAACGAGTGGTTATTTGAGTTACTGTTGCCTTTCTATCATCTCTAACCAGTCTGCCCATTCTCCTCTGACCTCTGACATCAACAAGGCAGTTTCATCCACACAACTGCTGCTCTCTGGATATTTTATATTTTTCTGACCATTCTCTGTAAATCCTAGAGATGGTTGTGAGAGAAAATCCCAGTAGATCAGCAGTTTTTTAAATACTCAGACCAGTCCGTCTGGCACCAACAACCATTCCACGTTCAAAGTCCCTTAAATCCCCTTTCTTCCCTGTTCTGATGCTCGGTTTGAACTTCAACAATCCGTCTTCACCACATCTTGATGCCTGAATACATTGAGTTGCTGCCTTGTGAATGGCTGATTAGCAATTTGTGTTACCAAACAATTGAACAGGTGTTCCTAATAAAGTGTGTGTGTGTGTGTGTGTGTGTGTGTGTGTGTGTGTGTGTGTGTGTGTGTGTGTGTGTGTGTGTATATATATATATATGCAGGAATTAACCCGGATCATCTAGCTATTATATATCACTGTGTATCTCTCTTCCTCTTACTTTCTCTGTCTCTCTCTCTCTCAAGGCATTAGCGATACAGTGTCGTGTCCCACTAATAGGGCTTTCAGATGCACTCTCTGGTAGATGGGGGGCAGGGGAAAGATGAGAGAGAAGTAACACTGATGGTTTGCAGACACTTTCAGACAGCAGGAAATTGACATTCTGGAGCTCACAGATATGATCTTGCGTGTTTAATGTTGTCTGCCATGTTAATAACTTTGCATGACTTTGTCATCAAAAGTAGAAGTGAAAACAAATTATGTCTGACAACACAAAGGGAAAGAGGAAGAATGATCTGTGAAGTCCAAATGAAGACTCTTCTTACAGTAACAGAGTGTTACATTTCTTCTCAAGTCCCCTAAAAGTGTCCCAGTTTACAATTTTTTTGCACTGTGTGTGTGTGTTACTTATTTATGCTACATTGACCAAATGTCCCCACAAGGATAGTAAAACCTGAATTTTTTTACATTGTGGGGACTGGCCTGGCCAAGAGGGAAAAAAATATTAAATGATGTGTCTCTGAAAGTGAAACAATGCAGACATGTTTTCTGTAAGGGGTAGGGTTAGGGTTAAGAGATAGAAAATATACTTTGGTCTGTATAAAAACAAGTCTATGGAAAGTCTTTTTAATTGTGTTTAATATATATACCGGTGCATCTCAATAAATTAGAATGTCGTGGAAAAGTTCATTTATTTCAGTAATTCAACTCAAATTGTACAACTTGTGTACTGAATAAATGCAATGCACACAGACTGAAGTAGTTTAAGTCTTTGGTTCTTTTAATTGTAATGATTTTGGCTCACATTTAACAAAAACCCACCAATTCACTTTCTCAACAAATTATAATATGATGACATGCCAATCAGCTAATCAACTCAAAACACCTGCAAAGGTTTCCTGAGTCCTTCAAAATGGTCTGAGTTTGGTTCACTAGGCGACACAATCAAGGAGGAAGACTGCTGATCTGACAGTTGTACAGAAGACAATCATTGACACCCTTCACAAGGAGAGTAAGACAATCATTCATTGCCAAAGAAGCTGTCTGTTCACAGAGTGCTGTATCCAAGCATGTTAACAGAAAGTTGAGTGTAAGGAAAATGTGTGGAAGAAAAAGATGCACAACCAACCAAGAGAACCGCAGCCTTATGAGGATTGTCAAGCAAAATCTATTCAAGAATTTGGGTGAAGTTCACAAGGAATGGACTGAGGCTGGGGTCAATGCATCAAGAGCACCACACACAGACGTGTCGAGGAATTTGGCTACAGTTGTCATCAGAGGCGTTTTACTTGGGCTAAGGAGAAGAAGAACTGGACTGTTGCCCAGTGGTCCAAAGTTCTCTTTTTAGATGAGAGCAAGTTTTGTATTTCATTTGGAAACCAAGGTCCTAGAGTCTGGAGGAAGGGTGGAGAAGCTCATAGCCCAAGTTGCTTGAAGTCCAGTATTAAGTGTCCACAGTCTGTGATGATTTGGGGTGCAATGTCATCTGCTGGTGTTTGTCCATTGTGTTTTTTGAAAACCAACGTCACTGCACCCGTTTACCAAGAAATTTTGGAGCACTTCATGCTTCCTTATTAAAGATGCTGATTTCATTTTCCAGCAGGATCTGGCACCTGCCCACACTGCCAAAAGCACCAAAAGTTGGTTAAATGACCATGGTGTTGGTGTGCTTGACTGGCCAGCAAACTCACCAGACCCGAACCCCTTGGAGAATCTATGAGGAATTGTCAAGAGGAAAATGAGAAACAAGAGACTAAAAAAATGCAGATGAGCTGAAGGCCACGGTCAAAGAAACCTGGGCTTCCATACCACCTCAGCAGTGCCACAAACTGATCTCCTCCATGCCACGCCGAATTGAGGCAGTAATTAAAGCTAAAGGAGCCCCTACCAAATATTGAGTACATATACAGTAAATGAACATACTTTCCAGAAGGCCAACAATTCACTAAAAATGTTTTTTTTATTGGTCTTATGAAGTATTCTAATTTGTTGAGAGTGAATTGGTGGGTTTTTGTTAAATGTGAGCCAAAATCATCACAATTAAAAGAACCAAAGACTAATTCAGTTTGTGTTCATTTAATTTATTTAATACGCAAGTTTCACAATTTGAGTTGAATTACTGAAATAAGTTAACCTTCCACGACATTCTAATTTATTGAGATGCACCTACATTTATATATATATATGAAGAGTTTGGTTACAAAACGTGATAAACGGCATTTAAAAAAAAAAGTTTCCTGCCAAAATCAGTATTGTATTTGGTCGTTATTGACATTTTTTTTCTTTTATTTTACACAAAATGCGATATGTGCTGTGTTATTCTGTCATGTTTTCTCTCTTTTTTTCCAAACCACAACAAACTCCAGTCTCCCTTCTCTGCCGAATGCGATAAATCCGCTCAACCAATCACAGAGCACCATTCCACGCACTGTAAACAGTACCGGTAATTGCTTTGAATATACCCGGCATCCTAGTTTTCCTCATCTACTTTGTACTTTGTGATCAACGAACAAACAAAAATTAGAGCTGCAGGATAAATCGCATGTGATTGTTATGCGCATCTCGTCAGTAAAGCCGGTTCTGTGATCTCCATTACGTGCTTTCAGATACGTGCTTTAAGAAAAAAACATAATGGATTTATTGTATTTTGAGAAATAAAATTATCAGTTTTTATAATAAATCCTTTGAAAAAAAAAATCTTGATTATTACTTTTACTTTTATTGTAACCTAAATATGATATATGTGAAAGTTTGAAACAGAAAATAGTGGTTTTTGTCTTGCCACTTTCTTGGTAAAGAAAACACATTTTTACTAAAATTAATCAAAATAGATTTATAGCGTTTTGGAACCAAACTCTTCATTTATATATGTATATATATATAGGCTTTGCGATAGCCTACAGTCATTCACAAGCTGCATACACAAAATAAAAACTCCATCGCTAACAAACGATCAGTCCTGTCATTGATCGCTAGCTACCATTAGTGACAGGTAAGTATCCACCTTACCCAGAGCACTTTTGGTTTTCTGTCTTAAGAATGTCATTACAATGTGAGAAACTGAGGCAAACAATTCAGTGTGCAAGTTAACTGTCCAAATGAATCAAACTCCAAACAATTTCTATCCGCAGGTTAGTTATTGGTGATAAGTATGGAAGCCCATTTCTGACACGGGATTTAAAAATATATAATAATTAAAAAGGGAATTGCAACTTTTTATTTCAAGTTCATTTCTTATTATTCATACTTTGTTTCTATAAACTCACAATTCTGTGAAAAAGTCAGAGTTGTGAAAAACAGTCCAAATTGTGAGATTTAGACAAAAAAATGCAAAAAGTCTACATTTTGAAATATAAACTCAGAATTTAAATCTCAAATTTCAGAACTGTTTGAAACAACGTATGAATATTGAAAACAATTGAAATAAAAAGTCACAATTACTTTTATCTATTTATCTATTTTTATTCCATGGCACAAACAATCTTCCATAAAGTGATTAATTTGAGTGAGTCAGAGTATCATTCACGCAACTTAAAAATCTAATTATAGATTTGGCTTTGATTTTGTTTGGAAAAATGTATACGGCAATATTATGTGAAAAATGTAAGTTAGTCAATATTAATTTATGGCTTATTGAACTGTTGTATAAAAGCAATATCAAGGTGTGGTCACATTTCACAAAGTCACTTGTCAATTGTCAACAGCTCAGAAAGAGGTCAATATCAAACCAAGCAGCTTCTCTTGGCCCGCGCAGTGAATTTGAGTGACAGCATGAACATGAGCAAAATTTGAAAGGAGAACTATCCCTCTCACGCGAAACTCATGAACGTGGTGATTCCTCGTGAAATGACTAGATTTGTGTGAGTGTATCACCTGCCTTCGCCAAGCAATGGTAATGTGACCACACCTCAATATCAGCACATGTTGTGATAGCTGTCTTGGTGTGATATTGCTCATCAAAGTCCTGTTTTTTCATCACTTACCACATGTTTATGTGTCTGACATACTTTGAGATATACAGTATGTTGAAATTTGTCCTGTGACAAGAAGAGTGTCACAAAACTGCATGACTTTGATGTTTGAACTTCTGTTAAATACACTGGGGCCTTAAACTTCATAGTAAAGTAAGTCTCCTAACTTGTTTCTTAAGACACACACACACACACACACACACACACACACACACACACACACACACACACACACACACACACACAGTGTAAATTTGTAAATTTCCTGGTCCCCTGTGATCTTTTCTTCCTGTCACTACTTCCTGTCACACTTACCTTATTTTAGGCAGGCTATTGTTATTTTAAAGTTTCATTTGAGTCAGTGATGTCTCAATTATAAAAAAGCACACATTCAGTTTTTGGTTTGAAAGAATCGCAGTGTTTGTTTAACTGAAGGTGACAACTCTTAAGAAATAGAGCAATATGAGTGTTGTAAAGGACGGTTTGGAAAGGTTTGAAACATCCGGCTTCTTTCAGTTATGGGTGTGACTGCACTTTTACCTCATTTGTGCTTTGTGGGTTTTGGTGTTTTTTTGACTGATTTATGTCATGCAAAATTTGAGAATGGCAAATATTAACTTGTTTTAAATCAAAGAACAATTTAATAATTCATGTTAATTTTAATTATGTATATCTAATGCAATTAAGTAATGGTTATTTGATTCAACAGGAAGTGAGAAATTCCTGTAGAGATTTTTTCAGAATACAGAGAGAGAGAGAGAGAGAGAGAGAGAGAGAGAGAGAGAGAAGAGAGAGAGAGAGAGAGAGAGAGAGAGAGAGAGAGAGAGAGAGAGAGAGAGAGAGAGAGAGAGAGAGAGAGAGAGAGAGAGCACTTCTCATCGATTGGTCTCTGCCCTGCCTAGTCTTTAGAGGGATAAACTGAAGTAGCAAGAGAGACGCATATAACAGCATGAGAAAATAAGCTACATTACCCTTAGAATAAAAGCAGATCCTTTTAATTGTCGGCAGCTGTTTATTAATTTGAATTCCGTCCAGATGACTTTCTCAGGATATCTTTGGTTGGTTTACCTGACCTGCACTGTGCTTGTGTTTATCTCTCCGGTTCATTTGGCTCCGATGCCGGACCAGTACTCTCGGGGTGTGGTAAGATGAGCTGTACCATATCATATGTGGATTTGGGTTGTATTGTTTTTGGTGTGCATATGTGAGCATACTTTCATGTGTGCCATATTTAAGTTATATTAGTCAGTGGAATTTCTGGGAGTTTTTTTGAAGAGAAGTCACGCAGGGACCAAAATGTGTATTAAATTGTGGATTCAGACCTCAATTTATGAGGTCTAAGTATTCAATTAAATAAAATTATCTTCATAAGTCATTTAACTGAGCTGTAGAATAAACAACAGACCCATTAAATTACCTTAAAACAGTTTACAATTGATATGAAAAGGAGAAAATAAAATTAAACATGTTTTACGTTAACCCTCTTAATTGCAAAACGTGTGTTTAGCTCTTTTACACACCACGTTAATCACACAATTTGTACTTAAAAAAGTGCTGTTGATGTAATGATACAATTCTTATTGGATATATCGCTGCACCGCATCTTGTAATATATCTATCTAAACTACAGTTGAACAAATCAAGAATAGAGAAGCTTTTAGGGACCTTCCAGTGGCCATGAAGGAATTGAGAATATTTTTAGTGGCACCGAGAGATAAAGACTCAAAGTTTGCGGGCAACACTTTACGCCATGCTGAAACTCTTATAGAGGAAAAACACTCACTCGCTTTGCGACCCGTGAGCGCGTCTCTCACTTTACAGTAAATTACTGCAGAAATCTCAGTCTGAAGCGTCTCGTGTGGTCATTAATAATTTAACAGATGTGTCTTCTCATAGGATAAGGACACACATTCTCATGAATAATTACAACTGTTTATAACATTATATAATTATAACACTGACGCAGTATTCTATAGGCTGTGGTACTATTTGCTACTTGTGACGTCGACACGATGCAGATTTTTAAGTTTGGACGATGAAAATAAAACAAAAACCTAAAAAACAAAAAATAAGTTTTTGCTACAACTAAAAATTACATTTTTACCTGCAAGCATTTTTTTAATTTTGAAGACGCCTCTCCAAAATAGTCTATGCATCAGAGATACGATTGCTATCAAGTTGCCACTTTCCTAATAACTGTGTAAAATGTAGCCTACCTTCTACGAACTATCAAAAACTTGGCTAAAGACATTTGGAAAATAATATTGACTGAATTATATGTTCGACATGCTGCGTTCTTTTTTCAGTTTTTTTTCGAGTCGAATACATAACCAACACAAAATGTATTGATGTAAAAACATTTTTTATTAATTAGCACATCTTTTTGTAATTTATATAAATTAAACAAATGCATAGTATATCATTTAAAAAGTGTATTTTGCCTTTGGTAAGTTAAACTAACATTTTTCTTAGGATTGGTTGAGCAGGTACGGATATCTGCCCCCGCCGGACCCCCGCACAGGAAAGCTGCAGACTAAAGAAGGCATTGACAGAGCCATCAAAGAAATGCAGCGTTTCGCTGGCCTCAAAGACACAGGCAAACTTGGTAAATGCAATGCAGGAAATGGTCTAACGGTATTTTTCAGTGTTTTTTTTTTCTTCTGTTTGTTTCCCGTTTCTTTCTGCAGTGTATTCCCCTGTCAGTATTTCCCAAACAAATGAAATCAAAACACTATGTTTTCAATTCTTCATAACTACAACTGTAATGAAAAGATTTAGAGTGACTTTTTGCTCAGTCGGTGGCTTGTAAATGATTTGGTCAAATCGTTTCTAGAGAAAGAATTATTCATTGTCTCTCCTCCCCACATGGGTTTTTATTTCATGTGTAATGGGCTCTGTCTCTCTAACGTCTATATATTGATCTGGGACCTTCTGTCATGTGCTTCTCTAGACAGTGACACTCTGAAACTGATGAGCACGCCACGGTGTTCACTGCCAGACATTATAGGGTCTGAGGACATGCTGAAAAAGCGGAGGAGGAAAAGAAGATATGCGACCACAGGGCTTCGCTGGAAGAAGTCTGACCTCACATGGAGGTCTGCATTGTTAAACAAACATGTTCCCACACTCGTATACAGTAACCGCAGCCACTGACTTATCTTTGTTCCTCTTTGTCTTACTAGCATCCAGAGTTACCCATCTCTCTATCCGTCCCTCAAACCCAATGATGTTAAGGCTATAATGGCACATGCCCTCAAAGCCTGGAGTGATGTGACCAACCTCAAGTTTCTCGTTTCATCCTTGAGCGAGCAGGACAAAGCTGATATCAAGATCTCCTTCGCTCGCTCGCTCCATGATGACGGGTATCCATTTGACGGGATGGGAGGGACACTTGCTCATGCCTTCTTCCCAGGGGAGGCTGATGTCGCTGGGGATACACATTTTGATGACGAGGAGAGCTGGACCTACTCAGGCAAGAGACTTTATTAAATATTCAGTCAGTGATTAATAGACGAATAACAGTCCCAGTGATTACAGAATATTTATGGAATTTGCATTTAGAAATGTTCCTGTCTGATTATTCCACAGAAGAAAAATGCTTTAAATCATGAAGTCTAAAGCACTTTGTACAACACAGATTGTTTCAAAAGCAGCTTCACATTAATAAACATGAAGCTAACCATGTTTATGCTGTAAAGTTCACCAATTATTAAACCAGTTCAGTTTTAGGTGTAGTATCATTATCCAGCTCAGTTTCATTAGATTTAGCTCTCTTCCAATAGTCAAAGTTAAATCGCTATATTAGTGAAAATGTATTGTCTTTTAAACACCAATATATTATAACAACTTTTTAATAAACAATACAATTATTTTATCTTAATTTTTAAGCGTTACAACATGAAATTCTCCCAAAGTTTAAATTTAATCGTTTACAATTACATACATGAAATGTAGTTTGAATATGTTTATCTTGCTTTAGCAAAAAGTGGCCTCAGTTAATCACTCACTTACAAATGTTATTATGTATAAATGAAGACCTTTCATTCTGTTTAGATGAAAGTGGCACTGATTTGTTCACGGTGGCTGTGCATGAATTTGGTCATGCCCTGGGTCTCTCTCATTCCTCCGCTCATCTGTCCATCATGCGGCCTTACTACCAGGGTCCTGTTGGATTAATCACATCCTACATTCTTCCAGACGATGATCGCTATGCCATTCAGTCAATCTATGGTGAGCATGTTCAGAAGCTTTTACCTGATCTGGTATTTGTAATTTCTACATGACTTCATTCTACTTCCATAATCCTACCCAATACCTAAACTTAACAACTACCTTACTAACTATTAATTAGCAGATAATTATGTACTTATTGAGGGAAAAGTCATAGTGAATATGCGTTCCCTATTCTAAAGTGTTACTGTAATTTCTAGTAGATCACCCAGAAATAAATATTGTGCTCACTTTCATGAAAACCTGGAAGATCAATGAAAGATTTCAAGTCTTCTGAAATAATTTCATAGCTTTGTGTAAAATAAATTCTCCCTTTTAATAAGAACATGCAGCAAAATGTAATTAAATGTAATTGTAACTCTTTATTCATTTATTAGATTAGTTATGGATAATTGTCTTCGAACCTATTGTTTCAGTTCATCATAATACTCTGCTGACCACATCTAAATTTGTCAGTGTGGTTTTGGTTTGTGTCTTGACAGGAAGTAAGAGCATCTTGACAACACAATCCCCAAATCATCCTACAACACACTTACCCAAACCACCAAGTCCACCTCGACCCAAAGTACCATCACAGTAAGTCATGTTTACTAAGACACATGCACTACCATACAACTGTTTGAGAAAAGTACACATTTATTCAAAAAGACCACATATAACTGATCAAATTGGACAGTAAAGACATTTGTTTGTGCTGTGCCTTTCCACTCTTCAGAATTCAGAAAAAAAGTATTATGATTTTCACAAAAATACGAAGCAGTAGAAATATTTCAAAACTCATAATAATAATAATAATAAGAAGAAATAGTTTTTAAGCTACAAATCAGCATATTAGAATGTTTTCTGAAAGATCACATGACACTGAAGACTGGAGTAATGATGCTGAAAATTCTGAATAATGCTGAAGAAATTAAATTTGACAATATATTAAAATAGAACACAGTTATTTGAATTGTAATAATATTCCACAATATTACTGTTTTTGCTGTATTAAATAAACGTATCCTTGGTGAGCAGAAGAGACTTTTGAACAGTAGTGTAGCTACACAGTTCTCCAGCACTCAATAATATCAAATAAAAGTGTTAACGAACTCTGTGACCTCTCTGTTTGTCTAGACCTGATCCGTCAGCCCAGAATCGTTGTGAAGGAGGTTTTGATGCTGTGGCAAACATCAGAGGAGATGTTTTCTTTTTTAAAGGTATCCAATGACTATTCTCTCAAATGCACAGATTTTGCAAGGAAAATCCAGTTAATGATCTTAAAATCCACTTGCTCAAGATTTAAACCTGCTGTATTTTAAATAATTTGAAAGAAAGGATGTCATGTTAAGATGGAAATAAATAAGTGCAATGAAATAAACATGTTTGTATTATGGATGCTTTTTTCCATAAGTCTAAAAAAAGACAAATTAGGGAACCAATATAGCCCAAAACTGCTGAGAAACAATTTACCTATAGTATATTGCGTTAAACTCATTTGTCACAAATGTAGAAGAACATTTAGTTTTGCTTTTGATATTGTCTAGGTCCATATTTCTGGCGAATCCAACGGTCAGGTTCTCTTGTGTCCTTCCACCCTGCTCTTATAAAAAACTTCTGGATTGGTCTTCCTCCTGGCACTACCAAGATAGATGCAGTTTATGAAAGAAAAACAGATAGCAGGATCATCTTCTTCATAGGTTTGTTTATTTTTACTCAATTGGGGTACAATGTAAGGACAAATCAATTTAAAAAAAGCAAATTTCTTAAAGTGAGTGCAAAACTTATTTTCACACAGGCTCACAGTACTGGATATTTAAAGACACCATGGCGGTTGCTGGTTACCCACGTCCGCTGTCAGACTGGGGGCTGATCTCTCAGGACGGAAATGAGGTGAAGAGAGTAGACGCGGCCTTTATTTGGGCTCATAATGGAAAAACCTACATCTTCAGCGGTGGAGAGTTCTGGAGGTTCTCTGAAGGCCTGGAGTCTGGTAGGAGCCAACCAGATGCAGGTTATCCCAGAAACTCCTTCCTCTGGAAGGGCGCGCCCAGTAACCCTGATGACATCATCACCTGGGGAAACGGTAATGTAGAGAAAGTCTGTTTCTCAAGTGCATTTTCAGCGAGGCTGCTACATTATCAGCTTATTATAGCTAAAAAGCTTTGGCTTCAGTTGTTATGACTCATATGAAACGGCTCAGAATAGAGCACTGCAGCAATGACATATTTTTGAAGGCCAATTTAAAAGTTTACATCACCACAAAAACACAGTAGAACTTTTCCATTAGCTTTTGGATTATTGCAGAAAATAAGCTCTGTGACCAACAAAAAATGATGATTCTTACACATTTTATTCATTAGGATAATCTTCTCAAATGAACACAACTTAGAATTTTAAAGCCTGAATACAATATAATAATAAAATAGTAAAATGTAGGATATGAATGAACCATATCACAAATGTCACCACTTTTAAGCAATTCAAACTCTTCAAAAGACGTTTTCTCTGAAAGTTTAAGTTAGAATAGTTGACTATAATCAGTAGGCTATAAAAGTGGACTAGTGAGTAGATGAGTACACACACACACACACACACACACACACATGTATTTTATATATATATATATATACAGTGCTCAGCGTAAATGAGTACACCCCCTTTGAAAAGTAAAATTTTAAACAATATCTCAATGAACACAAAAATCATATTCAAAATGTTGAGAAGACTAAGTTTAATATAACATCTGTTTAACTTATAACATGAAAGTAAGGTTAATAATATAACTTAGATTACACATTTTTTAGTTTTACTCAAATTAGGGTGATGCAAAAATGAGTACACCCCACAACAAAAACGACTAAATCTAGTACTTTGTATGGCCTCCATGATTTTTAATGACAGCACCAAGTCTTCTAGGCATGGAATGAACAAGTTGGCGACATTTTGCCAGATCTATCTTTTTCCATTCTTCAAGAATGACCTCTTTTAGAGATTGGATGCTGGATGGAGAGTGATGCTCAACTTGTCTCTTCAGAATTCCCCATAGGTGTTCGATTGGGTTCAGATCAGGAGACATACTTGGCCACCGAATCACTTTCACCCTGTTCTTCTTCAGAAATCCAACAGTGGCCTTAGATGTGTGTTTAGGATCATTGTCATGTTGGAAAAGTGCACAACGACCAAGGGCACGGAGTGATGGTAGCATCTTCTCTTTCAGTATAGAGCAGTACATTTGTGAATTCATGATGCCATCAATGAAATGCAGCTCCCTGACACCAGCAGCACTCATGCAGCCCCACATAAGGACGCTGCCACCACCATGTTTCACTGTAGG
Source organism: Oxygymnocypris stewartii (assembly GCA_003573665.1). Taxonomy (NCBI): domain Eukaryota; kingdom Metazoa; phylum Chordata; class Actinopteri; order Cypriniformes; family Cyprinidae; genus Oxygymnocypris; species Oxygymnocypris stewartii. The sequence goes on along the minus strand of QVTF01020246.1, from coordinate 11,185 downwards.
CACCATGCATTTTTCTTTGTATTCCTCACCTTTGCGACGCCATACAGTTTTGAAGCCATCAGTTCCAAAAACATTTATCTTGGTCTCATCACTCCAGAGTATAGAGTCCCAGTAGTCTTCATCTTTGTCAGCATGGGCCCTGGCAAACTCTAGGCGGGTTTTTTTGTGCCTGGGCTTTAGGAGAGGCTTCTTTCGTGGACGGCACCCATGCATGCCATTCCTCTGCAGTGTACGCCGTATTGTGTCACGGGAAATAGTCCCCCCAGTTTGGCTTTCTACTTCTTTAGATAACTGCAGTGAACTTGCACCCTTCTCATCAGAAGACGCTCCTGACGAGGTGTTATCTTCCGTGGACGACCTGGACGTCTCTGTGAGATGGTTGCAGTTCCATCTTTTTTAAATGTTTGTACCACTTTTGCTACAGTATTCTGACTGATAAGTAAAGCTTTGCTGATCTTCTTGTAGCCTTCACCTTTCTTGTGTAAAGAAATGATTTTCTTTCTCAGGTCTTGTGACATTTCTCTTCCATGTGGTGCCATTGCTGACAGCATGAAATGGGAAGGGTTTTCTTTAAGTAACACCCTTTTATAGTCAACTGTCAGCTGTGTATTGAATAATTAGACTCACCTGTAGCTGAATTCTTGTTAAATTAGACATTTGTAGTCTAAAATTTAGCTTTGCTCCAGAGACTTTCAGTGGGGTGTACTAATTTTTGCATCACCCTAATTTGAGTAAAACTGAAAATTTTGTTCTCTAAGTTATATTATTAACCTTACTTTCATGTTATAAGTTAAACAGATGTTATATAAAACTTAGTCTTGTCAACATTTTGAAAATGGTTTTTGTGTTCATTGAGATATTGTTTAAAATGTTACTTTTCAAAGGGGTGTACTCATTTACGCTGAGCACTGTATATATATATATATATAAAAGTTATAGAATAAATTTTCCTTTCAGCTGAATCTCTTTTACTGGAATTCTGCTTTGTCTTGCATTGGTTATGCAATTATTCAACTAAATTGTTAAAACATAATTATAAATCGAATTGTTTATTTGTTATTTTACATTAACGACACTTATAAGCACACAATGCAGTGCGCTCTGCTTGATCTTCCATGGCCAACAACAAACTACGCAGAATTAATATATATTAATATTTAATTTTAATATTCAACAGCAATTCAGTACATTATTTTCTTCATTTCGCTCATTATTTAGCCCCTTTTCCACCGCAGGAACTTTACCCAGGAAGGAACTAGGGACTTTGGGCCGGTACTCGGTGTGTTTCCACCGCAGGAACCAGGATCTAAATAAATAAAGTTCTGGGTACAAGTTTGCCCCTCAGACAGTGTTGCCAGATTAGATTGATGATTTCCAGCCCAAAAACTCACCAAAACCCGCCCACTTCAACAAAAAACTGCTAAAACTTTTAACTGCCAAAATTATATGATATAATTGTATTGGCATGTCAATCAAGGTTGATGAGAACCATTTTTATCACTTTAAAATAAAATAATGATGACAAAATAAAATAAAGATAAAGCAATTTCACAGGAATATGAATCAAAACAGGACAAATGCATTAAAGGGAGACAGACAATGTGCTTAAAATGTCCAGAAATCTTTTCAAAGTGGCAATCAAGAAATCAACAAATGACTTTAACCCTCGGAAAAACACATGCATCATTTTTATTGTCCACAGTAAAAATAAGCTAATTTTTGTGCAAAAAGTGCCCAATAAAGCGATCAGAAAGCAATGTAAATTAGCTGGCATTTATTTAGCAAAAATAGTATGAATTTGTACGAGTGAGGTTGTACGAATTTGTACGAATTAGCCACCTCGTAAAATATGTACGAATTGCCGTGAGAGCACGTATTTCACGAAGTACACATTTTAGAACATAATGCAGAACTTTGCACAGTCAAAGCTGTTCAAATCCAGCAGCTGTCAATGCCAAGTATACAAGTCTGGACGGTTTAAAACATGACTAGTAATTATTGCAACAGTAACTAGTATCTATTTAAATATGACTAGTAAGCATTTATTAGATACTAGTACTTATTTTTTAGATACTGGTACTTTTTCATGATACTAGTTCCTATTTCATAGATACTAGTATTTATTCATTAGTTAACTATTTATTCACTAGTACTTATTTATAGTAATACGTATCTAGTACTAGTATCTTTAATAATTACTACTAGTTACTAGTTATTTTTAATTAGTATGTGTGTTCCCTGGGAATCAAACCCACAACCTTTTGCGCTGCTGACGCAATGCTCTACCACTGAGCCACACTGGAACACAGGAAGTACTATTATCTAATAAATGCATACTAGTATTTATTGAATAAGTACCTATTTAATAGGTACTAGTATCTAATGAATAAGTACTAGTATCTAATAATATGTACTAGTATCTAAACAAATAAGTACTAGTATCGAATGGATAAATACTAGTATCTAATAATAAGTACTAGTGTCTAATTAATAGGTACTAGTATCTAATGAATGAGTACTAGTTTCTAAAAAATAAGCACTAGTATCTAATGAATAAGTACTAGTATCTAATAATAAGTACTAGTATCTAATGAATAAGTACTAGTGTCTATTTAATAGGTACTCGTATCTAATGAATGAGTAATAGTATCTAAAAAATACGTACTAGTACCTAATGAATAACTACTAGTACATACAAATTAATTACTAGTCACTAGTGGAATATTTACTAGTCAAAACTGTAGTTGATATCTCAATGACGGATCCCCATAGAAGTCAATGGCAAAAATGTAAAATTTGTTACTAGTAAAAATATAATAGTTACTAGTCACTATTGAAATAAGTACTAGTATCTAATAATAAAATACTAGTATCTAATAAATTAGTACTAGTTTCTAATAAATAAGTAGGCCTACTAGTATTTAATCAATAAGTACTAGTATATAATTAATAAGTACTAGTACCTAATAAATAAGCAACTAGTATCTAATAAAGAAGAACTAGTATCTAATGAATAAGTACTAGTAACTTTACAAAAGACACTAGTAGTTAACGAATAAGCACTAGTAGCTAATGAATAAGTACTAGCAGGGCCGGCTCTAGGCATGGGCAGGGGTGGGCTAAGCCCACCCAAACGTCTGTCTTGCCCACCCAATCAGAATGTAGGTAAAGACAGCGTGACTCATTTTTACGATTTGTGTTGATTAAAAGCAATCTGAGGCGGGCTCTGTGTTGAGAAGTTGAAGTAAGGGCTGTAGAATGCCCCGACCAATCACAAAACAACACTAGTAAAATTGCAGTATTTTGATTGGCTGAAAGCAACGGCGCGGTTTCAGTGACAGTCACGGAGAAGCAGACGCTGACAGTCTCGCAAGCGATAAAGAGCGTTAAAAAGTCATAGTAGTTGCGTGTAAATGCAATGCATAGATGTTTGGTGCCTATAAAGAAGCCTAGTGTCTCCAGCAGCAGTGAACAAGGTGTGGCTGCTGTTGCTTCACAAACTCCAACTTCTCCAGCTCCCGCTTCAGAAACACGTCCGACTCCTTCCACCTCAGTCCCCCAAAATCTGTATAATATAAATGTTATAAAAAAATATCTATCTATCTATCTATCTATCTATCTATCTATCTGTGTATCTGTCTATCTGTCTGTCTGTTTGTCTGTCTGTCTGTCTGTCTGTCTGTCTGTCTGTCTGTCTGTCTGTCTGTCTGTCTGTCTGTCTGTCTATCTATCTATCTATCTATCTATCTATCTATCTATCTGGAGTAGATACCAAAGTGTAAAAATACTGTATGATATAAATCTTATTAAAATATATCTATCTACTACCACCACAACCCCCCCCCCCCCCCCCAACAACAATTGCCCACCCAGGATATCTGTCCGCCCACCTATTTATAGCTGGCAAGAACCGGGCCTGGTCTGGGGTAAAAAAAAGTTAATGGACAAATTGTTCCAGGTAGTTTCTGTGGAAATCGGCTTTTGATTGGCTATGTAGAAGGCACCAAAAAGTAAATGTAAACATTCAATAGCATTAATGTAGCTTTAAAATATTTAATGCAGAATGACTCGTTGAAGGTATGCAGTATGTTGCACACAAATATTGGGTGAAATATATTTGGATCTAACTGTTTCAATCATTAATTTCTCCACCTTTTGTATGCAATCTTAGATGCTTTTTATTCACAGTTTATTTCTTAACCTTTCAGGAGATGCCTATTTCTTCAAGGACAACTCATATTGGATTCTGAAGAGTGGAGAACTGGACCAAGACAACGTCAGTCACAAATCAACCTCAGTCGATTGGATGATGTGTCCAGAACCGACTCCAACCACCCTTCCTGCCAATCCACGTCAGAGAGGAGAATGTTACTGTAGCCAGAACGGTGCCTTACAGATGAGTGCTTCATCCTGGTTACTGTTCATCATATTACTGTTTTATCCTGGCGTCCTTATATAGGGCCACTTGCAATAATAAAACAATAGTCTGCATTATTTTTTTACAGACTGTCTCAAAGCACTTAAAGTGATATTTGTGTTTCATTTCGTGTAATTTCGTTTCGATCTATGCAAGTGTAATATATAAATATATAAAATATATTATTTAAAAATATTTTTTTAGGATAAAGTTCGAGGTTGAAATGAAATTAATTTAATTACATGAATGAATTATTATTGTTTTAGCTGTCCGGCTATTGCATTGTTCAAAATATTGAATTGTAATCCATTTTGCCTATATTTCATCTGTGTCTATAGGAAAGATTTATCTAAATTACAATGGTTTATCTAAATGAATGTATTTATGCCATGAAGGAGGCATGGGATATTCTGGTCAGTATGATGTCTTGCTGCGATGACAATTAGGATCCACATGGGGGCATTAATACAGCAGTGCAGGGCAATTTTCTTTTTGGTCACGACCAATGTGGTCATCTGTTATCTGAAAGCGCAGCTTATCTCAACATTTTTAGCAAACATCATACGATGTTCCATGCATGTGAGCCCTGTCCAGATTTAATCACTGCTAATGACCCAAATGTTCCAAATGTTTGTACATTATAAAAGGATTTCATCAACATTTTTCATTCCAGACTTAGAAGACTTCAGGAGTCAGTGTTGTTTTTCACTCAAATACTGAATTCAGTTAACAATAATTGTATGTTTTTCTTATGTATGCTTTTGGTTTTAGTTTTAGTTAACAATAATAAGCCTGATCAGACTTTGTTCTAATATTTCGGTGTCACATGTGAGTGTTTGGCTTCTGTCACCGCATCAATCAATGTCATTAGGACTGGAATGTTCAGACTTCACCTACACACACCTTGAATAGACCTATAGTTTCAGGAACATTTTGTCCTCGGGAAAGGCTAGGTACGGTGTCACCTTTAGGCAAAATTTGATTGGAAAGATCACATTCTGCATCAATCATTTGTTTGTGCGCAAAAACAAACCGGATTGAAAACAATCTAGGACGCAGAGAGAAGAAAGAACTGAGATGAGGAGATAAAAAAGTCCGTTCAGCATTCTAGACATTGTGCATCATAAGGTCAGCGATACCAGCTGACTGAGTGTGTGTGTGTGTGTGTGTGTGTGTGTGTGTGTGTGTGTGTGTGTGTGTGTGTGTGTGTGTACCGGTTATGTGTGCATCCTCAACAAAGTTAGATGTGTGTGTGAGGTCCTCTTGGTAAAAGAAGCTTGAAAATCATACATAATGAGTTTTTTGAGAACGTAAAACTGCAGAAAGTATTCTGTGAGGGGTAGGTTTAAATGTAGGACGATAGGACGATAAAAACCATTACGCCTAAGAGTCCCCACATAGATAGTAAACCAGTCATGAGTGTGTGTGAACCACCTAAACTAAGAAAATGAATGTCACATCACATCAATGAAAGTATTTGAGCATTTTACCAGCCCTGAATATATGTATGTAGTTTAAACAGTAAGATTACACTTCTGTAAGACGACTTCGGTTTCTTAGGATTTTTTGTATAAAGGAAGACTACTCAAAATCAGCTAAGTCAGAAATCAGAATGAAGACAGAACAGTTTTGATGCACTAGTTCCCCACCAACAGCCCTGAAACATACAGTAGGTTCTCTTGAAGGGGAAGTGCATTCAAATCGTATCCTTTATGTCATACCATGTTTTTGTTCTCCTAAACACAACTTTTTTGACCATACAATGAAAGTCAGTGGGGTAAAAACAACATTGACTACATTGTATGTAAAAAAAAGAACAAAATATTTTGTATTTCATGAAGAAAGAAAGTCATACATGTTGGAAAGACAGTGGGAAGTGATGACATCCCTTTAACAAACAAATAGTTACGTAAATATTATAGTTACTTGTGCAATTGTAAGCATTTTTTGTTATAGTTATTTCATATGGTAAAAGTGTTATTTTAGTGTTATTTTAGTAACACTGACATTACATTTTTGTTAATATTTTGAAATAGATTGTATTGTTATATTTTCTGTTTTTTAATGCTTTAGTAGACCTACTTTTGATGTGCACATCTGTCATTTTTACTAGATTTTGTATGTCTACATAGTTGAATTTAGTTTTAGTTTCTTTAGTTCTTCGGTTAAAAATTTAAATAAGAAATGTTACCTTGTAAAGTAATTTTATTTCAGTCTAAATGTCAAGTAACAAACAAGTTGTATATGTTTTAAATTAATTAATTCAAATATGTCATTATGATTAACATAATTGTCTATAAAATTATTGATGTCGGTGCCGTACGCCAGGAGGCCAGAGCCTGCTGCCATCTGCCATGTTTGGGGAGGAGCAGGGAACGGGGGACTTGCTGCCGGCTACCCTCGACCGGAGGAGCCATTGCTGTTCCGCCAGGAGGTGGAGGAGCGTCGGGCCGTCCACCAAAGATGTCCAGTACCATCGCATGGCACCGCGACAGAGAGCCTCTCAGCTGGTTGAGGACCAAGCGGCAAGTGTGTCTGGGAACCGGACTAAGATGGTTTTTTTTCTCTCTCCCCTCTCTCATCTGTCTCTCCTCATCCTTCAGTCTTCTTTTCTCTTGCCTCATCTGTCCTTACCCCCAGGTATGCAGTGGCCGCCCTGCGCCCCACTCGCAGTAGAGCGCAGTCTTTGGAGTACCACCTGGCCTGCGAGGGGTTTGTGATGAGTGAGGCGGGGCCGAGAGCCAAAGGGGAACAGAGTGAGGCCGGTGGAGTTTATGATAATGAATGACACCTGCGCCACTCACTGGTCTCGAGTCCCATGGAGGAGTTCCGGAAGGATAAAAGGAGGAGCGATGACAGTGGAAGATAAGAGAGGACTAGGCCTGGATTTTATTTTGTGTTTTGTGTGTGGCAGTCATCCGCGAGGGGCTGCCGCTTTTATTTTGTGTTTGTTTATTTTATTATCGAAGTGTTTGAATGTTCGCCGGTTCCTTCCTCCTCCTTCCCGTATTTACGAACTGTGTTACAACCACCATTTGTGGACATTTTCTAATTTTTGTTGTTCTGCTTATAAAAAAATGCAGTGGGTTCTGTTCTAGTGGGGCTTTTAAGCTTAGAGAGTAACATTCTGCTGCCTGGCAAGTGCCACATGAGTACTTCACCCAAAAATGTACATTTACTGAAAATGTACTCAACCTTAGACCATCTAAGATGTAGCATGTTTTTTCACTGGATTGGAGATTTGGAAAAATGTAGCATGAGTATTTTTTTACATTTAGCAGACTGCAGTGAATGTGTGCTGTCAGATTGAGAGTCCAAACAGATGATAAAAACATCACAAAAATCCACAGTAATCCAGTGGATCAATCAACAACCTGGGCCTCATTTATAAAATGTTGCACGGAAACCATTCTAAAATTGATCTTATGATAATTTCTCAAATATGCATATGTGTGATTCATAAAATGAACGAACGTACAGAAAATACACATATGCATCTCTTTCAGATGTGAAATGTATGAATCGCAAATTATCATGAACTTGCGCGCAAATGAATGGTTTCAGTTCTCTGCCTTGTAAACGACTCCTAATTAATGTCGTTAACATGTAAAAGATCACCAGTCATCATCCAAATTCTTTCATTTAGAACAGTGAGCTGCAAGAAAAAACCTGCAGTACTTAAACAAGATAAAGTGCGTACGTCTGCTCAGACCTGACGTGACGCTAAGCACTTTTCCACATCACAGCGCTGGAGTAGATTTAAGCGTACGCACACTCTCAGATCAAATCGGAGTGTACACACACTTTATAAATGAGGTCCCCTGTAATGTGAAAAGCTGTGTATAACAAACAAAAAACAACAACAAATAAAACCATACACAATAACAATCAAAACACTACAAATAAAACAATATAAATGTAATACAAATGTTTAATTAAAAGCTACCCTAAAAAAATTAGTTTTAAGGCGAGATTTAAAAGTGCTAAGAGTTTTAGCTTGCCTTATCTCACTCGGTAAAGTAATTATATTTGGATCTGTTTCAATCATAAATGTATCCACCTTTTGTATGCAATCTTAGATGCTTTTTATTCACAGTTTATTTCTTAACCTTTCAGGAGATGCCTATTTCTTCAAGGACAACTCATATTGGATTCTGAAGAGCGGAGAACTGGACCAAGACAACGTCAGTCACAAATCAACCTCAGTCGATTGGATGATGTGTCCAGAACCGACTCCAACCACCCTTCCTGCCAATCCACGTCAGAGAGGAGAATGTTACTGTGGCCAGAACGGTGCCTTACAGATGAGTGCTTCATCCTGGTTACTGTTCATCATATTACTGTTTTATCCTGGCGTCCTTATATAGGGCCACTTGCAATAATAAAACAATAGTCTGCATTATTTTTTACAGACTGTCTCAAAGCACTTAAAGTGATATTTGTGTTTCATTTCGTTTCGATCTATGCAAGTTTAATATATAAATATATAAAATATATTATTTTAAAATATTTTTTTAGGATAAAGTTCGAGGTTGAAATGAAATTAATTAAATTATATGAATTAATTATTATTGTTTTAGCTGTCCGGCTATTGCATTGTTCCAAATATTGAATTGTAATCCATTTGACTTTGTGCCTATATTTCTGTGTCTATAGGAAAGATTGATCTAAATTACAATGGTTTATCTAAATGAATGTATTTATGCCATGAAGGAGGCATGGGATATTCTGGTCAGTATGATGTCTTGCTGCGATGACAATTAGGATCCACATGGGGGCATTAATACAGCAGTGCAGGGCAATTTTCTTTTTGGTCACGACCAATGTGGTCATCTGTTATCTGAAAGCGCAGCTTATCTCAACATTTTTAGCAAACATCATACGATGTTCCATGCATGTGAGCCCTGTCCAGATTTAATCACTGCTAATGACCCAAATGTTCCAAATGTTTGTACATTATAAAAGGATTTCATCAACATTTTTCATTCCAGACTTAGAAGACTTCAGGAGTCAGTGTTGTTTTTCACTCAAATACTGAATTCAGTTAACAATAATTGTATGTTTTTTTATGTATGCTTTTGGTTTTAGTTTTAGTTAACAATAATAAGCCTGATCAGACTTTGTTCTAATATTTCGGTGTCACATGTGAGTGTTTGGCTTCTGTCACCGCATCAATCAATGTCATTAGGACTGGAATGTTCAGACTTCACCTACACACACCTTGAATAGACCTATAGTTTCAGGAACATTTTGTCCTCGGGAAAGGCTAGGTACGGTGTCACCTTTAGTGTGTGTGTGTGTGTGTGTGTGTGTGTGTGTGTGTGTGTGTGTGTGTGTGTGTACCGGTTATGTGTGCATCCTCAACAAAGTTAGATGTGTGTGTGAGGTCCTCTTGGTAAAAGAAGCTTGAAAATCATACATAATGAGTTTTTTGAGAACGTAAAACTGCAGAAAGTATTCTGTGAGGGGTAGGTTTAAATGTAGGACGATAGGACGATAAAAACCATTACGCCTAAGAGTCCCCACATAGATAGTAAACCAGTCATGAGTGTGTGTGAACCACCTAAACTAAGAAAATGAATGTCACATCACATCAATGAAAGTATTTGAGCATTTTACCAGCCCTGAATATATGTATGTAGTTTAAACAGTAAGATTACACTTCTGTAAGACGACTTCGGTTTCTTAGGATTTTTTGTATAAAGGAAGACTACTCAAAATCAGCTAAGTCAGAAATCAGAATGAAGACAGAACAGTTTTGATGCACTAGTTCCCCACCAACAGCCCTGAAACATACAGTAGGTTCTCTTGAAGGGGAAGTGCATTCAAATCGTATCCTTTATGTCATACCATGTTTTTGTTCTCCTAAACACAACTTTTTTGACCATACAATGAAAGTCAGTGGGGTAAAAACAACATTGACTACATTGTATGTAAAAAAAAAAGAAAAAAAAGATACAAAACAATTATTTTGTATTTCATAAAGAAAGAAAGTCATACATGTTGGAAAGACAGTGGGAAGTGATGACATCCCTTTAACAAACAAATAGTTTACGTAAATATTATAGTTGTGTAATTGTAAGCATTTTTGTTATAGTTATTTCATATGGTAAAAGTGTTATTTTAGTGTTATTTTAGTAACACTGACATTACATTTTGTTAATATTTTGAAATAGATTGTATTGTTATATTTTCTGTTTTTTAATGCTTTAGCAGACCTACTTTTGATGTGCACATCTGTCATTTTTACTAGATTTTGTATGTCTACATAGTTGAATTTAGTTTTAGTTTCTTTAGTTCTTCGGTTAAAAATTTAAATATGAAATGTTACCTTGTAAAGTAATTTTATTTCAGTCTAAATTTCAAGTAACAAACAAGTTGTATATGTTTTAAATTAATTAATTCAAATATGTCATTATGATTAACATAATTGACTATAAAATTATTGATGTTTTTGTTTTTTCTGTTGTTATTATTATTATGCTCTTTTGTATTTTAAAATATTGTAGCATGCATTTTTTATGTTACATAACAATGCTGTAATACAATTATTTTTCATTTGAAAATAAGTGGAATTGTTTGTGCAAATATCATATTGCAGAAATTGCACACTCTCATACAATTTGCTTTATTGTATGAAGGTATTTTGAACAATGAACACGATCCATTTAACAATAAAGAAAGTAGGACAAAAGACCAAATGTATCAGTAGTTTACGCCCACATTTACGTAACATGAAAGCAGGTAATAGAAGAGTTTGTCCTTTTC
>QVTF01020244.1:75000-76364 GCA_003573665.1 Oxygymnocypris stewartii | reverse complement strand
GATATGGGTTGATGTTTGCGAGGCCCGTGGGTTCTAGAGGTGCTCTCTCGGCGCCCGTGGTGTTCGGCGGGCGTAACGGCAGCGGCCCGATGCGGGGATCATGGTCGTAGTGCTGGCGCTCAAGCTGTTGACCGAGCTGCTCCAGTGCTCCGCTCTCATGCCGCTCTGTGACGCTGGTAACACGCCCCGCCGGACCGCTCAGGGGCCCGAGGTGAGCTCACACCTGTGTGTCTGTCTGTGTGAACTGATGCTGATGTGAGGAAACAACTCAAGTTTGGAACGTCTTTGACTACATTTTTGTGTGATAATTTAGTAAACGTCTCCAGCATGTTGCAGTCTTTGCTGTTTTTAGGGAATGATTGTCAGATTTTAAATTCTTATATTTATTTATTATATGAAAACCACTGTAATCTCACATGGAGCGTTCCAGAAGAGATCTCAAAAGTGTCTAATTGTTCTCAGACTTGACAAGACGGCATTCAAACATCCCTCATCAAATGATCTGAGCTGCTACACTAACAATTTTAATCACACATTTAATTTGAATTCATTACAAAAAATAGCAAGTGACATAAAAATTGGGAGAATAAAGACTGAAATTGCATTTTCTCAAATGACCTATACCGGGTTTTTTAACAGTGTATCCATGTTCATAAACTTTATGCTCTTGGATGGGTCTGTTGTACGTATTTTATTAAGATGCATCTGAAACAAAGTTGATTGTTAAATGAACACGACTGAAAGCTCAACTGAATCTCCTGAAACAGTGACATTTACCTGAAAGCCATTTACTGAAACACTAAAACATCCCAAACAAACTGACCATTTAATTCTGTCCTCTGTTCGTTATATTGAGGATAAAAGACCACAGCTGTCAGGGACACTATATGTATGCCTTGATGTTATCATCTGACCTGTGTTGAGTTTGATGAATGTGGAGATGAGAACACGCTGCTCTCAGGGACAGCTTGCTGAGACTTTAAAGACCTGCACTTGAATCCTCTTAATGAAATATGGAGATTGTAGGAGCTGAAAGAAGCTCTGAACCGCCGGAGAACTGACTTAATTCTTGATGGCACTTTGAGTGAATCAGGGAAAAGCCCTGGATGAGATGAGCTGAGGGAGAGAGGATTGTGGGATTGAACTGGAGATGGTGCGTTTGTCCTCTCAGTTCAGTTTACAGCAGTGACTTCCAGTGTCGGGGGGGTAATGCATTACAAGTAACGCGAGTTACGTAATAATATTACTTTTTTCAAGTAACTAGTAAAGTAACGCATTTCTTTTCCTCCATTTATTGATGACAGTGCGCCGTGTGAACATGATCTTACTGTAGATCTACTCTAGACTAAATATGAATGTGTATT
>QVTF01020244.1:62500-72500 GCA_003573665.1 Oxygymnocypris stewartii | reverse complement strand
TAAAAACAAATAATGAATGTAAAGTAAACGGTAAAAAACGAAATGTAAAATAAATATATATTTGTAAATAAAATATAAATATAATATATAAATAAATTGAGAACACATAAAAACTGTGTAGATGTATAAATCACCTCTCGGCTCATCTGATCATAATATAATTATGTTGACTTCTGATTATGTTCCTATTGTTGAGCATAGTATAAATGTATATATTTGTTTCTTCTCTTTCTCTCCCCCTTTTGTGTTTATTCTTGAGTATTTGTATCTGTGTGTTAAGTGTTGTATATGTGAAGCACTATGAAAGTCTGAATTAATTGCCCCAAGGTGATTAATAATGCTCTAAACTTAAACTTCTATGTTTTGTTAAATTATTCAAATATGAATCTCTAAATAGATCAAATATGCAGGGGACTTTATGTAAATATTTTAGGTCAAATGGGTTCACGGTTAGGTTTGGGCATCTCTGATGTAGTTTACTGTTGCTGTCTAGTCATCATTACTGTATATCCACTTGGATTCATTGATGCATTTATTTAATGTTTATCATTAACTTGTACAGTTTGAGTGTGGCCTTGTTCATGTGACGTCTCTATTCAGTGCCATGCAGTGGAAGGCAGGGTATTTCCACCAGCCGTGAAATATGGCTTTAAACAAAACTATCTTGAATTCTTTGCAACTTTGTGCATTCTTAAAGTTTTTAATCAACCAGGAAAAGCAGATTACAGAAGCTGCAGACAGACGGCCCTAAAACGCTCACGACTCTCACTGTCCCAAATTAAAGCTGGTAAATCCTCAACAGACCTGAGAAGGAAGGAAACCTCATTCACATGAACGACAGAATCAAACACGAGGAGCTTCAGCAGGGGACGCAAGACGTCCTGAAGCAACAGTAATGAAGAAGAAAGCTGCAGAGAGAGAGAGAATTAGAGACTACACATGCTCTCTTATTATTGTACAATGAAACTCATTTGTGATACAACAGAAAAGGACGAGCGGCGGAGCGTTTCTGCTGCAGATAGATGATATTTCTGTGCTTTGAGTTTCACGCTGGACTCTTTTGCTTCGAATCTGCTGGGTTTGATCTAGGATTGAATTATTGATCCTGCTGTCAAACCCAGAGGTCCTGAGATAGTGAGAAACTAAGCGTCTGTCAGTGTTTATAATAGAAATTGAGGCTGTTCAATATTTGATTTGCTGTATGACCGCAGGGCTTTCTCGGGCCTGAATCATTTCAGTCCGTCAGATATCTGTTGACTCAAGGCTTCTGTGGGATTTCTTTTAGGTTGATTGTCAAATTAAATGCATGATAAGTTCGAATATGAATGATGTTTTACTATAATACCTCCACACACTTCTGAACAATTCAAACAGAGGATGTCAAATGGACAAAACCATATTTAAATGGATATTTGATGTTGAAGATGTATTTTTTAGCATCTTTAGAAAACAGCGTGCGAGTTTGTGTTGTGAGTAGGTCAATTAATCAGGGTTATGATAATTAACCAAAACTGTAGACATGTAAAAAACTCAACAAAATTACAATTTTTTTACTCAAATTAAAAAGAAACCAGAACATATATAAATATAAAAACATTCAAAATGAATAAAAACTATACAAAAATAATAAATAGATATATATAGCAAATATGTAATTATTATATAATATACATATTGGTGTATTTATAGATTTTTTGTATTTGTAAATAATCAGTTTCAGTTAATTTGAATAATTTACATAATGCTATATTTTACGAACTTAGAAAATCTCATTTTGTTGACATGAGTTAATTCTGCTCATGCTCATGAAAGAGTCTGATTGATAAAAGAAGGATTGATTTACTGTCGTCTATCAAATCATCTTCCATCTGCTGAAGAATCATTCAAACGATGTGTTCTGACTCCTTCGGTCCAGTTTTGAACATCCTCATGGGTCTTTGCCAAATCAATCAGAACATGTGAAATAAAAACGCTCAACACTAATTAACAGTTGGACAGAATAGACCTTCGGTAGATATAATTAACAAGTTTTCCAGTGGGAAGTCTCATCTCATAAAGCTTTGTTAAAGCAATGCCTCGTTTAGTTAGAAATCAAATGCAATAGACATTTATAACAACTTTAATATGTCAGCATTAAGAGTTAACTCTTTTTAATAGATTAAAATGACACTTAAATGAGCAATACACTCAGAAATAAGAATGTATCTCAACATTTACTAAACTCAAATGAAAATAATTTGTGCAATACTTTTATATTTGTTTTTGTGGCTTGAGACAGCTTGAGAAAGATTGTCTGATGCAAGATGAGTTGGAGAGATATTAGCTCATGTTGAGCTCCAGATTACAGCGTCATGATCCGACTGCAGAAGTAAGAGAAAGCGTTGAGTCGTTCATTGCTCTCTCGGATGAAGGAAACTCTTACTGACATGTCGTTGGACCGAGCGACGGAGACACGGCTCTTTTGTTCGTACTTTGCCTGTGACTCATTTTAGCGCCTCGGATGGAGAAAGCAATGAGATTTCATCCCATAATTCATGTGAATTTGGCAGTGTAATTTAGAGCCAGGAATCCCTGCGAAACAGTTGAACCAGAGCTTTATGTTGTTTATTTAAAGAGAAAATGCATTGAAAGACATTGTAAGTCATTTTCTATGTAGAGCTGTTTTCATAAATAAAGAGGAATGACATTTCTAGTCCTCATTTTCATCATCTCTATTAGATATCACAGATGACTCTTCATTTGTGATTTGGGTTAACGTACGACCGATCGCACTATATCACATCCATCACGATTTTGTAAATGAACTTCTTTTGTTTTTATATTACTGAAGAAACCTCCACTCTTGGTCTCCAGTGAATGTGGGAATAAACAGGTCGTGTTTACGTCTGCTTTGGGCTTCTTGTAATGTGTTTTGACATGGTTTTGCTTCACGCTTCACCGGAGAGATTTGAAGCTTTTTTTAGTGTCAGAGGTTTCTAAAAATAAGACGCGATGTCCCTGAGGAGGGTCTTGACGCGGGACGCTGCCTGCGCTGCTGGGGACGAGCTCTAATAGGTGCTGAATGACGGCTGAACTGAGATCAGGCCGTTCGAGGTCAAGAGAGCAGATGATTTCTGCAGAAGAGCTCAGGCGTGATGCCAGCTGATGTCTGCAGACATGCTTTCATTGCTCAGTGTTAAATACAGCTTCATCTAAATGACCACACGACTCCTTCCTCATCACTTTACTTACAGCAGTAGTGCTTTATTAAATGCTTTAATAACATGACTGTCAGGTTTGGGGTGAAGGGATGAGGCAGGACAGGACAGGACAGGACAAGACAAACATCGACGACGAACTGGCACAGGACTGCAAACACAAGGTGATTATAAAGGGAGGAAATGAGGAGGGTAACGAGGAAAGACAGATGGGGAAAATTAACCAATAATCAGGTAACAAGATGGGTGGGGTCAAGACAGTTGACATGAGAGCACATGGCACACAGAAAACTAGGACAGAAGCCACGTGCTCACACAAAACACAAGCACAAGCACATGGCCAGCAAACAAATCACCAGCCATGTGCACAACAGGGCCCGAACACACAGCTAATGAGAAAACTCATTAGCCACGTGTTCACACAAGACATGACAACATAAAAGCACGCAGCTAATGAAAAACACAAGAAAATATAACATGAAATTCTCATCTCTGGTAAAAAATGATTTATTTTACCGTGTCTCGGGAGATTTATAATCTGCATAAACACTGGCATAACCGCATGGAAGCCGTTATCACCACATAAGAAAAAGAATCATGCTTTTGTAAATCTTAATTATGAGATAAAAATGGAATCTGAAATAATGATATGAATAAAAGTATTTATGAGATACAAATTATCTTATAATATGCTACATAGAATTATTAGACAATAAGTTACAATTATGACAAAAGTTGTAATTTTGATAAGAGAAGTTTTTAATGTAGGAAAAAGTTGAAATTATGACATACTAAGTCATAATTAAGACATAAAAAGTAAATTATGAGATAAAAAGTAAAAAAAAATGACAAAAAAGTAATTATCTGAGGGAAAGGTCTAAATTATGACATACTGAGTTAATTGTAACGTATAAAATCAATTATGAGATGAAAGGTCAATCATGATCGTTAACATTTCTAATAAAAAGTCAATTATGAAATAAAAAAAGTATAACATGGTCATAATTATGTGAGGAGAATGTAAAAATTATGGCATACTAAGTCATAATTATGAGATAAAAAAGTCAATTATGAGATAAAGTCAAAATTATGACAAAATGTCAAAATTGTGACGTCATTATGAGATAAAAGTAAAAATTATGAATCAAATTGCTATAATTATGTTTTTATCTAATAGTTTCCTTTTATGTCTAAATTTTGGATTTTTAAATCATTTTGATTTCATGCATGATTAAAAATAAAATTGTCATAATTATACTTTTTATCTCATAATTAATTTTTATGCCTTAATTTTGGCGTTTTTAATCATTTTGATTTCATGCATGATTTAGCATGATTCTAATGTGGTGGAAATGGGCTTCCATGTAAAATCGATAAAAACAGTACACAAAAATTTCAGCTACCCCCTAGCAACCACCTAAAACACCTGATCAACTGCATAGCAACACACTAAATCCACCCACAACAGCTAGTTCTGCGCTGATAAACACAAACAAACACTACTCAGATTTTCTCCAGAAATCATCCCGGTCTAGTTTTAGTTCGCCCCACAGACGAGTATTAGTGCTGGTGGAAGCATTAGCGTTAGACATGTGTTTCTGCTCTGTTCGGCCGTCACCGCAGCTGATGTGTACTAGTGAAGACAGGCAGCTGGAGGACATTTCCCATGATGACTCACTCAGCAGTGTGTGCCACTGTAAAAGCTGTGAGTGTGTGTGCCACCTGCTCTCGCCCGCGGTCTGTGCGCGCAGAACACCTGCCGACCCACGATGCCCTGCGCTTGCCCGAGCGATATCATCTGAGACGAGGGCGACATGGAGCTCCGCTGCTCAAACCATCAGCAGACATGAGACGACACATGATCCTCAGCTGGAGATTTATGAGGAGATCTGAGG
Organism: Oxygymnocypris stewartii; assembly: GCA_003573665.1. Classification (NCBI taxonomy): domain Eukaryota; kingdom Metazoa; phylum Chordata; class Actinopteri; order Cypriniformes; family Cyprinidae; genus Oxygymnocypris; species Oxygymnocypris stewartii. The sequence continues at coordinate 67,408 of QVTF01020244.1, read as the reverse complement.
GAAGCTGAAACAGATATGGTTGGAACATCGTATACATACGATTACTGTGTGTGCTGTACATTGCTCTATGCATGAATACTCAATTCATGTCAATTCTAATTATTGATCTAAAACAACTACCATCTTGGATGCCTTAGAAGCAGAGGAGGCTCCAAGACAACGCACTCGGTCGTATTAGTATTAGGATGAAGATAATTGCTTGCCAGCCAGGCTCTAATCTCACCTAAACACTGAACAAGTCCATCAAAGGATCGAGAGCATTTTGGATCTATTGGAATATATAACTGGTGCCATCTGCATATAGATAATACATAATGTTATATTTATGAAAAACTGAGCCTAAGGGACCCAAGCAGTCAAACCAAAAATTATTCAGACACCGGATATGATTTTTGATATTTGATTTACCAGTGGGTGCAGGACACTATAGTTCATTTATGTAAGTGAGCACAGCAAAATAAAGTAAACTGTGACATATTATACCCAAAAATCATTCATACAGTGGACTACCGGTAAAATGTATCAAAATTTGGGACCAAAAATTATCAGACACTTTGAGCTGAGCATGTTTTGCTTCTTTAATTAATGTGACCTTTTCGTTGCTTGGTAATTGGTTTACCTAAAAAGGTATTATCTAATTGTGTGCTTAAATTTAACAGCTGACAGCTATTCAACCGAATTCATTACCTTTCAATCAAAGCATCTTACTTTATCAAGATGAGTTTATTTTGACACGGTTTAACTGAGTTCTTGTCATATTTTCTTACCATTTTCAAAACGATCGCAAACAGTGGCGGCTGGTGCTAAAGATTTTTGCGCTTGCTTCCACATTAATTAGTTCCTGTCTGTCAACTGACGAGCTGCTGCTGAGTGGAACGAGAGTCATTGAGAACGGTCCAATCACATGAGGCCAAACATATAAAAACAATATTGATTCGCTCTAACAACAAAAGTGGGAGGAGCCTGCGCCCAAGGACAATTTGAAACAAGCCAATTAGAGCTTAGCCTCAAATCACATGCGTTTGAAAAGTTTGTGTACCTACATACACACTCATTAGTCCGGCGCCCCGCACACAAAAGTAGAATACTATGACTAAATAATTTTATTTAGTTAATATTTGCGATATATTTTTAACTTATTGTTAACATGTTAAAGAGGGCTAACTTGAAGGGGGGGGGGGGCCCAGCGCCCTCTATTGACCAGCCGCCACTGATAGCAAATAAACTGTGATAATGTGAGAAATGTTGAAGGTGTCTGATTTTTATTGTATATAATGAAAATAAAATAGGCCCAAGTATAGACCCCTGTGGCACACCACTATGCAATTTAGCTGATGTAGAACACAAATCTCCAAGGCAAACCGAACATGATCTATGCTTTAAATATGATTTAAACTAATCTAAGGCAGTACCCTTAATGCCAACATCTCCCAAAAGCTGCAATAAAATGCCATAATCTACAGTATCTTCAATGGAGGGCTCAGAGAGACTATTCTACTTGAGCTCCGATAGACAGAAGGATAAATGAAATAAATTGGAGGAGATGGGGAGGTGGAGGGATGCCGAAAGAACTAACGGAAGTGGTAAAAGGTTTTTATACTCGGGTATTAATTATAAGATTAGATGGGCGCACTCCTCCTGAAATTATGTTAATAACTTCACTTATTGTACACTCAGAAATCTGACACTGACTGATGAGATCTCGAGTTATCTTGTGTTTGTTTAATTCCAGTCTCTTAATTAATTAGGAAGATTCTTGTATATGTCATGTTATTTTGCATAACGAGCACCGTCTGGTTGTCTGTGTGCACTGTTGCAGTAAAACAGCTGATTTTTAGTGTTGCGGTGAAAACAGTCAGAGACGTCAGAACACTTTCAGAACATTAGCTTCTGTCTCAGTTTCCGAAAAGCTTTACTTAAACATAAACACACAGCGTTTGACTCTCGTAGACGGCAGAGAAAGCATCACCTACAGCAGCACAAGCGCTTTATATAAACCCATCAGCAGAGGTCATGAGAGCTCAACTCCTCTCGCACACCAACACAGTGCACTTGTGTCATCTCACCCTCCCTCGCTAGTGTGCTACTGCTTTAGACACTCAATCTGGTGATAGTGTTTCATGATATTGCCTATTACAATATTACCTCCGCTGTGTGCATTAAGGTCTTGTCAGTCTTGCAATGCATATGTGTGTGTTTGTGTATATTTTATTTATTGGATTATTTTAGTATCATTAAGTTACTATAGATTTTATTAACATTTTGAAATTTTCAGTGCATTAACGTTAAAGGTTTAGTAAATGTTTGTGTTTTTGTCATTTTTCTTCTTACTATTTTTAAATATGTGTGTGTGTGTGTGTGTGTTTATCTGTCTATCTATCTATCTATCTATATATATATATATATGTGTGTTTGTGTGTGTGTGTGTGTGTGTGTTTATCTGTCTATCTGTCTATATATATATATATATATATATATGTGTGTTTGTGTGTGTGTGTGTGTGTGTGTGTGTGTGTGTGCGTGTGTGTGTGTGTGTGTGTGTGTTTATCTGTCTATCTATCTGTCTATATATATATGTGTGTGTGTGTGTGTGTGTGTGTGTGTGTTTATCTGTCTATCTATCTGTCTATATATATGTGTGTGTGTGTGTGTGTGTGTGTGTGTGTGTGTGTGTGTGTGTGTGTGTGTGTGTGTGTGTGTGTGTGAGAGAGTGTGTGTGTGTGTGTGTGTGTGTGTGTGTGTGTGTGTGTGTGTGTGTGTGAGAGAGTGTGTGTGTGTGTGTGTGTGTGTGTGTGTGTGTTTATCTGTCTATCTATCTGTCTATATATATATATATATATATATGTGTGTTTGTGTGTGTGTGTGTGTGTGTGTGTTTATCTGTCTATCTATCTGTCTATATATATATATATATATGTGTGTGTTTGTGTGTGTGTGTGTGTGTGTGTGTGTGTGCGTGTGTGTGTGTGTGTGTGTTTATCTGTCTATCTATCTGTCTATATATATATGTGTGTGTGTGTGTGTGTGTGTGTGTGTGTGTGTGTGTGTGTGTGTGTTTATCTGTCTATCTATCTGCCTATATATATGTGTGTGTGTGTGTGTGTGTGTGTGTGTGTGTGTGTGTGTGTGTGAGAGAGTGTGTGTGTGTGTGTGTGTGTGTGTGTGTGTGTATGTGTGAGAGAGTGTGTGTGTGTGTGTGTGTGTGTGTGTGTGTGTGTGTGTGTGTGTATATAGTACACACTATTGTTGATTTATCTGTAAATGAAATTGTCCAGAATTGGTGATTTAACAGAATGTGTAGTTCCTCTATGTTTTAATTGTTTCATTCATTGTTAGATTAGGAGAAAATGCTGATTATGGCAAGGTCATACCAAATGCTAGTGGCGTGTGTAAAAAAGTGCTGCATATATTTCTTCACCGTCTTTGGCGTTCTTCTCCGTTATGGAAACTCTTCCTGTTTAAGCAGCCGCTCTGCTCTCTGTGTTCCCTGCAGGTGCTGTCGCTGGGCGCTGACGTTCTGCCGGAGTACAAGCTCCAGACACCGCGCATACACAAGTGGACAGTGCTGCACTACAGCCCGTTCAAGGCGGTGTGGGACTGGCTGATCCTGCTGCTGGTGATCTACACGGCCATCCTCACGCCGTACTCCGCCGCCTTCCTGCTCAACGGGGACGAGGTCGAGTCCGTGACCAACTGCAGCTACTCTTGCAGCCCGCTCAACGTGGTGGACCTCATCGTGGACATCATGTTCATCATCGACATCATCATCAACTTCCGCACCACCTACGTCAACGCCAACGACGAGGTGGTCAGCCACCCGCTGCGCATCGCCGTGCATTACTTCAAAGGCTGGTTCCTCATCGACATGGTGGCCGCTATTCCCTTCGACCTGCTCATAGATCGCACCAGGGAGGAGATGGGTGCAGAGGTGAGGGGGGGGGGGGGAGATGGGTGCAGAGGTGAGGGGGGGGGAGATGGGTGCAGAGGTGAGGGGGGGCATGGGTGCAGAGGTGAGGGGGGGCATGGGAAAAGAGGCGTTAAAGCTCTTATCTGTGCTCCAGCTCTTGAGCACTGATTTATCTTACACTTCAAACGTGTCATTCTCTAATGCATATGCTGTCAGCTTTTATGAGAAATTACTTTCCGTGACCTTTTTTATGTTTTCATTTCACACTTTGAATAAAAGTGTCTGTTAAATGAATAAATGTTGATGTATATAAGGTTTCTGCCAGTGTTAAAAAGCCTTAACTCAGCAAATCAAGGCCTTAGAAAGGTCTTAAATAAGAGCGGAAAGTATTAAACTCATAATCATGTACATAACATTTTGCAAGCTCTGCATTATTGATATTTAGATTTTGTCTTGCTTTTCAACACAAATATCTAAACATCCTTAAATCAAGATACAGTTTCATAAACTCATGTCATGTTGATTATTTTTTAATAAAACAAGACTTATGTCATTTTCTAGTAAATGCATCTTGATTTAAAAATCTTTGGATATTTTCACTGGAAAATAAGACAATATATAGAGGAAGATTTAGTTTTATGAGAAACTGAACAAAATCAAATGAGTTTATGTTTAAAACATGAACAAATGTCTGTGGATGGGGAATGAAAACTTGTTTTTCTTTGAATTAAGTTGATGTTTTGGTCTTATATCAGAACAGAAAGTCTTCAATTCATAAAGTTATGGCATTAAATGTTGCAAGCACTGCTGAAAAAATGAATATTTTCCTCAGTTTTATTTCTTAATTGTGACCCTGGACCACAAAACCAGTCATAAGGGTCAGTTTTGGGAAATTGAGATTTCTACATAATCTGAAACAATAATAAATAAGCTTTCCTTTAATATATGGTTTGTTATGATCGGACAATATTTGAAATCTAAACAAAATCTATATATTGAGA
>QVTF01020244.1:0-57500 GCA_003573665.1 Oxygymnocypris stewartii | reverse complement strand
GCATCTGTCCTCTCCTGCACATCTTCTATTATCAGCCCCAAACGCAGAGTTTAACGAGATTACGCATTCATGTAAAGAAAACAAACGAGCGTCCGTCAGCTCCTCTCATTAACGAGCAGCGGAGCGTTCTGATTGGTCAGTCAGAGCCGGCGTGATTGCAGTGCTGCCGAGTGAAATTATGTGGACCATCAATTTTTCAAAACATTATTTACTGAACCACTGAGCTCTGAAATATTAAAACATTGATTTAAAGACGGGAAAGAACTACAAAAAAGTACATGATATGTCTTATGAGACTGCAGATCCCATGAAGCTTACTGATGATGTTAATGATTCATAGCATTAATAATGAGTATAAATATTAAATACTACTTTAAGAGTCATACTTTTATTCAGCGAGGACGTATTCAATTAATCAAAAGTGACAGTTAAGATATTTATAATGTTACAAAAGTGTTCAAATAAATGCTGCTCTTGTGAACTTTCTATTCATCTGTGAATCCGAAAAATAAAATGTATCAGTTTTCACAAAAATATTAATAGTTTTCAACATTGAAATGTTTCTTGAGCATTATTATACTGGTTTCTGAAGATCACGTGACACTGAAGACTGGAGGAATGATGCTGAAAATACAGATTTGATCACAGAAATCAATTATATATTAATTAATTAATTAATTTTTGATCAAATAAATACATGAGCAGAAGAGACTTTCATAAATCGGTACACTTTAATATAAGGTTCCATCAGTTAATGTTAGTTACATATATTAACTAGCATAAGGAACAATGAACTATGCTTTTATTACAGTATTTATTCATCTTTGTCAATGAAAATACAGCAAATTAACTAATGTTAACAAGCACAGCTTCTGATTTGAATAATGCATTAGTAAGTGTTGTAGAAGTATTGTTCATGTTAACTGAAGTAGTTACCTGAACTATCTCACAGATGCTAAACTTTAGCAAGGTCTGTAGATCCAGAATAGTTGAACAGCTGTTGTCCTTGCTCTCTCAGGTGCTGAAGGGTTTCCCAGAGTGTCTGCAGGCTGATATCTGTCTGCATCTGAACCGGACTCTCCTGCAGGACTGTAAAGCGTTCAAGGGCTCCAGTAAAGGGTGTCTGCGAGCGCTGGCCATGAAGTTCAAGACCACACACGCCCCGCCGGGAGACACGCTGGTGCACGCCGGAGACGTCCTGACCGCGCTCTACTTCATCTCCCGCGGCTCCATCGAGATCTTACGTGGAGATGTCGTGGTGGCTATCTTAGGTAGGTGTTTAAAAGATCCTCCAGGGTCTCTTATACTACAGAAAACACTTAGGGACAGGTTTACTAACAGCCTTTTTGTGCTGCACTGCAAATAATGATTTTCTGCTTTAGTATTTTTGTCTTGTATAATATCTACAAATTCTTGAATTAGGATGCATTTACTTGACAAGTAAAATAATTAAGATATTATAAGTCTTGTTTTCTGAAAATATTATCCAAATTGTGTACATTTTTGCTTAAAACAAGTACAAATATCTGCCAGTGTGGTAAGACAAATAATCTTAATTCAAAGTCTAAACAGGAGTTTTTTTCTTACTCCATTGGCAGATATTTGTACGTGTTTTAAGCAAAAATTAACACAATTTGGATAAATATATTTATTTTAGAAAACAAGACATAATATCTTAAGTGCCTATTAAAAAAATGGCCCTTAATTTGAAGCAACTTGGATCTGTTTTCTGTGGTGCATCCTATTTAAGCCATGCTATCTAGCTGTATATCCACAGTTAGGCCCTGTCCCAAATGGCACCCTAAACCCTCGCGGTCTTCCTCTGAGTCCGCACTTTCGTGACGTAATGCCGCTTTGACGGTCGGATAAAAGTCTGCTGCGGAGCTCGCCCCAGTGCAGGCTCGAGGGTACATAACGGCCGCAAAGGGGGCGCTCGCGAGCACCCTTCTGAATGCTAAAATGAGGAATGGGACACACTACGGTCTCGTGGACTTAATGGACACACGCACGCAGCGGCCATTGCTAGTCCGTAAAACCGCAAGTGCACATGAAGTGTTCCATTTGGGACAGGGCCTTAGTTTGTACTGTAAGGTCAGTTTGACAGATTGTGTTTATCCTGCAGTGCCACCTACAGGATTTCATCTGTAAACACACACTTCAAGGAATAGTTCACCTCACAATCATGATTTTCCTGCATGAATGCATTTCTTCTTGTTGGAAAACAAAAGCAGATGTGTTGCAGAACATCACAGCTGTTCTCTGAAATCATTCAGTGACTAGTGACTGTCACGCTCCAAATAGAAAAATAAAAACACTATTAAATAGTTCTTATCACTCATGGGTGACAGTGCAAGTCTTCTGAAGCTATACCAACATATTGTGTATTTATATGATTTATTTAGTTTATTTTGTTTGTTTGATTTTTATGTCCTATGCGTATCATAAAAAAAATATAAAATAAATTATTACATGTTTAAAAAATGTAAAAGTGAAAGCATTAAAATGCACAGGTTTTCCTGTCCTTTATATATCATCATAAATCAATGATCAATAAATCACAGTTGAATGAATGAATTAAGTAATTAATGCACTAATTTAATGTAATGCCTTAAAAGCTAAGTATTAAAATGCTCAAAGATAGATAATTAAAACTGTTGGTGCATTAAGGATAAACTGAATTCTAAGCAGCATGTTGCTTTCACTGTGATGTAGAAGTCAAATATTATGGGATAAAAAGGGTTATCAGTTCAATCGAGTTGCATTGTTTACATTTGCCAGAAGGGCTTTCAATTACACCAAAATATAGGCACACACATTATAAAATAAAAATAAATAAATGTATACATCTCTCCTCGACGAAGGATTTTCATAGTCGAATCAGAATTTTCCAATCTTGTCTGATAGTTGAATCATATATTTTGGGACGGGGCAAAATACATAACCATAGATAGTCATAATTACTGACGTTAACACACAGGGACGCCTCGCAGATACAAAAATAATCTTAAATAACATGAAACATCAGCAGAACCCTAAGAATTCACGTTTTACAATAGTGCTCTCATTATATATGACAGTAGTTATTAATGTTCTGCATTTCTGTTTTGATCTGCACATGCTGAAGATGAATAGCACGTTTTTAATCAATGGGATTTAACTCATATAGAACACACTACGCTCTGAATCAACTCCTTTTGTGGAGCATTTAGAATCTAACAATGCACGCGTTTTGTTATAATAGTGTTCTCATTAGAGTGTTATGTATATGACAGTCCCGGTCGTAGTTATTAATATTCTGCATTGTTGTTTGTGCACGCTGAAGAGATAATCAAAGAACAATGAAGCGCTTTACTGCAGCGTAACTCAACCAAATGCATCTCATACGAGATTAATAATACATGATATATATATATAAACCGGCTGAAATGTTTTGAAATCATGTGTACCCTGCCAGATCTAAAATATCCAGTCTTTCACTCTGTCTGTGTCAGTTTGAGTCTTGTTAAAGTTATAAATCCCTGCTGTCCAAGATCCTCTGTCAGTCACGGGTTATGGAAAGTGAAACTTATTCCATAGACGGTTTGATCGAGCGCACGCGCCCGGTCCGAAGGTAACTTCCGGTCTGTGTTTGTGTATCGAGCTGTTAGTGGCGCCGGCTATAAACACAGTTAAAGGGATGAGTAATGAAGTTGGGCTCGGGTTGTTGTATTATGGGATGTGTTTCACATACATACATTTATTTGTGGTGACCCGACACGATATCAAAACCTTTCCAAAAGGCTTTGTTTAAATAAACATGAGCACGTAATGCATGTTTAAAAATCAAAAACGTGATATATCACTGTATTTCTGAAGGAACGCTGTCTGATGTCATCTTGCATGTTATATGTCTGATAAAGCAGCGTTTGTAAGCTCAGTTTACAGCCGTTACCGGGCTAAACCTCTAACGTTAACGTTATTTCTCCCGCTTTTAAGCGCCTCCTGCTGGCGGAGAGTGAATTTGTATTTTTTATAAGTCCGTACAAGTAGTTATCGCTGCATCTCAGTCCGTCTGATTTACGAAGCAAACATATTTAGCTTGTTATTAAACATAATCTACTCCAGAGGGACTTAACTGTTGTTATTGATTCCGTTTGGATGTCTACCGGAAGATAAGTTAGGGCCAGTGTTGCCAACTATTTTCAATGGAAAGTAGCTAAAGTCTGCTCGAAAAGTCGCTAAATGTCGCTAGATGACGTCATGCGCAAATTTGCATATTAATGACGTAATCACGTCCTATTTTACATTCTGCCTAAAATGACGTAGTATAACTGTTTTCCCTAATCCGTGCTCGCATAATGTACTTTGATATACAAGCCGAGTGTCCAGTATAAATTTAACGTTACATATTTTCTGTCAGACAACGGAACTGAACTTGTAAAACCAGCAGTTACATCATCTGCAATGATACAATTCTGGATTTTGCTTTGTATACGTTTATTGTTGTGTATGAGTAAGTACAATCACGTACAGTCTCTCAGACGTAGCCCAGTAAACGATCTCAGAGGAGTTCAGAGACTGGAATGAACTAAAGCTCTATGAGTGACAGTGAGTAATATAAGTGCATGAGATAAAAAAAAAAGAAAGAAGAAAAAACGGTCAAATTAAATAGTTTTATTTCAAACAAACGAGAAGCAGGCAAGTGATTGGTCTGTGGCAACACCGTGTGCACATGCGCAGCTGATTCACATCTATGTCAGCTGCCGTGCGGTCACTGAATGTGCTCCTCTCAGCCGGAGCCAGTGCTCACTGATCAGAGCACACACAGGGAGAGCTGTAACTCAAGATCTCGCGCTCGCAGGACAGTACTGGCCACATTTGGAAAGTTGCTAAGGTTTTTCCAAAAGTCGCTAGATTTGTCGCTAGGCGCTTTTAAAAAAAAGAGTCGCTAAAGGGGTCTGAAAAGTCGCTAAATCTAGCAACAAAGTCGCTAAGTTGGCAACACTGGTAGGGCCACAAACATGCGCATGCGCGGTAACGTTTGTTTATGTTGTTGCCTTTGAAACCGTCTATACAGTTGGTTGGATTTATTCATGCATGTTAAAATATTTATTCTTCTTATTTACAGTATTACTATAATAGGCTGTATATTAATTCATTGGGAGAAACCCCCTGTATAGACACAATAGCACCAATATTCGACTGTGAGATTGGTTCGAAGCATCGAAGCATCGACTATCCGGGGTCACCCCTACATCTCTGTTACTCTGATTGTTTGTGGATGTGTCTGACGGTGATATTGTGTGCTTCCTAGGGAAGAATGATATATTCGGTGAGCCCATCAACCTGTACGCGCGGCCTGGGAAATCTAACGCAGACGTGAGGGCGCTGACGTACTGCGACCTCCATAAGATCCACCGAGACGACGTGCTGGAGGTGCTGGATATGTACCCGGAGTTCTCTGATCACTTCTGGAGCAACCTGGAGATCACCTTTAACCTCAGAGACGTGAGTCAGGCTCACTGGGAACAGCTTTCTTTGGGTTTGAGTTTGCGGTGTTAGCAGTGGTTTGGTGGCTCGCCATGTGTGCTAGATCAAATAAGTAAGTTCTTGTGGGGAGAAGAATTCATCTACCGCAGCGATGTTAGCATGTCATCCTTCAAACAATCTTAACCCTTAGAAGAGTCCTAGCTTCTCTACTAAAGTTATGTCTGTAAGACAGATACATAACATGCACATAATCTTTCACTTGAATGGAGCAAAAACACAGAATTCATGTTCCCTTCCAGACAAACATGATTCCCGGATCTCCCAGCAGCGATGATTCAGACTGCGTCGGATTCAACAAACTGCGGAGGAGAAAACTTTCATTCCGACGACGGACAGAAACAGGTTTTCCTGATAATTGATGCTCAGTCTGGATCGTTTAATATTCTGAAACACAGATGATATATACAGACAGTGGAGCTGTTTAGCATGTCCGTGTTTGTTTCTCCAGATGATGTCGATGCTGGAGAGATCAAGAAGAGTCAGAAACCCGTCCGGAGAGGCAGAAAACAAGCAGCCGGTAACCAGGACGAACTCAAACCGGAGTGGGAGGAGCCCCGTGATTCTGGCTCCTCCCACTCCAGTGGTGATGAGGGGGAGGAGCCTGTGCACACATGCCCCACCCCTCCCACCACGCTCATGGATGTGACTGAGGGAGAGGGCGGTCCCAAAACAGGAAACACCTGCAACGCCCTATCAGGTGACAGAATGACAACAGGAAGCTTCCATAGTATTAAAAAAAGTATTTAAAACAGTTTAAAACATTGGAATAATAATATTAGAAATATTCAGAATTTAAATGTTATTATATAAAGTTGTATAACATATAGAAAAATGATATTATATTACATAAAAAATTATATTTTCATAATATTCTGTATGTTATAATATGAAAATAAAACTGATGATTTTTATTTGCATTAAACACATAAAAACACAAAGGCATTAAATCAAAGACCTGAGCCTTTTTTTTGTTTTTAGATGTGATCGCCTCTTAATACAACTTTAGTTTGTTAAATTTTTACCAAGATTCGATTGACATAATGTTTTTTATGCATTTTGATATAACATTTAAACATTATTATATATATTTATATAACTAATATAATATTTAGCAAGAGTGTCCTGGCCAAGACGACAGCAAAGGCAACACAACAAGCAATAAAACAAACAAAAAACACATAAAATATAATATATTAAAATAAATATATAAAATAATAATAAAAGAAATGGTAATACTATGAATTAATATGAATATTATTTAAACAAGAGTACTTAGAGATATACATGTTGTAAATCGTGCTGTATGTGTGATGTGTGTGTTGTGTGTGCTTCAGGTGCATTCTCAGGTGTGTCTAATATCTTCAGTTTCTGGGGGGACAGTCGGGGGAGGCAGTATCAGGAGGTGCCCCGCTGTAATCTCCCGGCACCCTCGCCGCATCCCAGCATCCCCCTGCGCAGCATCAGCCGCCAGCAGCGCAGCCAGATGGAGAGCAGACTGGAGCTGCTGCAGAAACAGCTCAACAGGTCTCCGAACACCTGAGTCTCACTGAAACCACATTCACAGGCTTGCATTAAAGGGATAGGTCACCAAAAACATGAAAAAACTCACTCTTAAATAGTTCCAAACCTGTATGAATGTCTTTGTTCTGCAGTTCTGGGGCTGAATTTTGAATTCTGAATTTGAATTTTTTTCATTCTATGGAAGTCAATGGTGCCCCAAAACAGCCTGATTACAAACTTTCTTCAAAGTAACTTCCTTTGTGTTTGGCAGAATAAAGAAATGCATACAGGTTTGGATATACTTGAGGGTGAATAAATGATGACAGAATTGTCATTTTTGGGTGAACTGTCCCTTTAAAAGCCCGACAACGCCACCTATGAGTATAGGAATGAATTGAATTGCAAATCTAGCTGTGCACATAACTGTTTTCTGAATAACCCACGGGTGTGTGTGTGTGTGTGTGTGTGTGTGTGTGTCTCTGTGTGTGTGTGTGTGTGTGTGTGTGTGTGTGTGTGTGTGTGTGTGTGCGCGTGCGTGCGCGTGTCTGTGTCTGTGTCTGTGTGTGCATCTGTGTGTGTGCGTCTGTGTGTGTGTGTGTGTCTGTGTGCGTGTGTGTGTCTCTCTGTGTGTGTGTGTGTGTGTCTGTGTGCGTGTGTGTGTCTCTGTGTGTGTGTGTGTGTGTGTGTGTGTGTGTGTTCAGACTGGAGAGTCGCATGTCGACGGATATCGGCGCGATCATGCAGCTGCTGCAGAGGCAGATGATGCTGGTTCCTCCGTCCTACAGCAGCGTTTCCTCCCCGCCGCAAGCGTCCATGTTCCCCGAGATCCTCGTGCAGCCCGTCACGCCGCAGGAGGCCAAAACACCGGCGTCTCTCTCACAGGTAACACATGATCATAGTAACTGCTCACACCATGCTGGATCAATTTTAGACAATACATAAAACAAATTGTCCATTGCATATATTATTTTACTTCTAAACAGTTTACTAGTCACAGTTTTATGTCATTCTATTCAGTCCATCTGGAGGTGCTACCATCTCATGGCCAAATTATTACAATTATTATATATATATAAAGTGCCATTTGAAATGTTCTTCTAAAATGAGCATTAAGTAATTTCACTTTAATGCCAATAAATAGATTATTTTCTTTGCCATTAAAGTGAAATATATATACATACTACTCACAGTTTTCTTTTTATCTAGTCCATCAGGAGCTGCTACCACATAATAAAGGCCTTGAAGAAATTCTTTAAATAAACAAAAAACATTTACAGTTATTTCTATATCATTTAGATTATATTTTTAGTTTTTTTGTTTGTTTTTGCATTTTAAATCCATGTGTGTGTGTGTGTGTGTGTGTGTGTGTGTGTGTGTGCGTGTGTGTGTGTGTGTGTGCAATATATATAAGTAAAATATAATATTTAATATTAGATGATAAATGTTATACATTTCGTATTCAATTAATCTATAATAAAAATATTCATAATATTATACATATTCTAACATATTCAAACATTTTGAGTAATTTATATATATATATTAGTGCTGTCAAAATTAGCGCGTTAGCACAAGCGATACATATTTCCAGTTTAACGAGTTAAAATAATTTAATAGCGGTAATGCAGGGCGGGGCTAGGTTTGCCCCCCCCCCCCACTCATAACTGCTGTGTCTGTCTGTTTATTCTTGCATTTATTCAGTCACAGACCGTCTTTATGATCACATCAATCCGGAGACGTTTCAGACGCGCTTCCACTTCAGCGTCAGGCGCGAGACAAACGAGTGCAGAAACGGTCCTGTGATCTGCCGGCGCGCGCATAACCTGTATCATTTAATATCAAATCACGAAAGAAACTACGTGCATGCAATGTCATGATCAGTTAAGACATGACGTTACCAAAAAGGCAATTAAAGCTGCCTCAAAACTGTGCGTGCATGTAATATGTTATATATATATATATATATAAGACATATATATTGTTGTTGTTGTTTTTTTGTACTATATATATGAAGTTATATTTGTATTTTATCTTTGATTCTATTCTACTATAGTTAATTCTATTCTACTATAGTTCTGATGCTAATGTTTGTGTCTCTGCTCTGTTTTCTCCTCCAGTCCTGTGAGTTTCTCAGCAGCTCCGCCGAGCTCCATCCAGCGGTCAGCGCCGCTCCTCGACCCGGATTCCCCAGCCTCGGGACCCGACTGGAGCCCGACCCCGACCCCGACATCCACCGGCGCTTCTCCCTACAGGAGCCACACACGTCGCTGAGCTCACAGACGCCACAGAAACACGGGAGCTAGAGAGACCACCGCCAGACCAGAGGACAAACCGGACCCAAACCTGGCTCTGGTTTCACACTGCGGAGGCTCTGAGATTCACTGGAGGCGTCTTTACTGCTGTCGTCCAGTATTGGATATCCCTAAACGAATAATGATGATTCTTACTCCTTTCAAGTAGCCATTATGTCTTGCACTGAATTTTCCAGACTCTCTCGATCTTTATCTTCACGTCTGCGGCGCTTCCAAGACTGACTGAACTCGTTAGTGTTAGCTGGCCTAACAGAAGAAAACCCGTCTAATAATAATAACAACCTGATGTGTTCTGTGTGTCTGTCCTGTCACTGTGCGTCGATGAAGGAGGCGGAGCCTCAGGCCCCGCCCAAGCACACTGGATTGGCTGGAGGAGGTGATTGGCGGGTGTTTAAAGCTGATGAAGCATATCATGTGTTGTGACACCGGACGAACAATATGCAAAGAGTTGATCGCGCGTCACGTCCCGCTTGGCTTGCGTTGGTTTGTTTTTCCGCTTTCTCTTTCAACCTGACATGATTTTGTAGTTAAAACACTAGCTTTAGCAATACTAAATCCTTTAAACCACAAACGAAACCAAATATTGAAGATTGGGTCGGACCAAATGTTTTTCGTTGGTTTTTCCTCATCGTCTGTGGTGTTTACGGCCTGCAGCCACAGTCACGGGATTATTAATTATTATTTGGTACATTTATGAGCTCTTAAACTTGAAAATGAATTGGTTTTTGGTTTTTCCATTGACGTGTGGACCAATGAAAAAAATAACTTTATATAAGCTCTTAAGCATGCGATAATAAACACTTTTAATATTTAGCCATTTATTTGATATCAGACTTAGCATTATTATATTTAAATGACTCTAATATTTAATAGAAGCATTCTTGAGGAAGGAAGACATATTAGCATGAGAACGTGGCTTGAATTTAGAGGTTTTTAATTGTGATTTATGTTTTGTTGATACCAAATATTATATCTGATTTGAGTTAAACTGATAAACTGAACATAAGGACGGTCGATTTAGTCTGTGTCAGTGTGAAAGAACTACTGCATTAATTAACAATCGTCATGTTTACTTTGATTAGTGAAGGAGTTTGCACATGTTTATGTAGTTTATATTTGTCATTCATTTCATTGTTATTATTATTATTATTGTTGTCTCTATGAATTCTGTGTACATGAGTTTTTTTACTGTCATATACGGGTGAATCTCACAATAACACATCAGGTCAAATTTACCCCAAAATCAACACAAAGATATATTTGCATAAAAACTACAAAATCTATTTTTAGGATTTTTCTAGTTTGTATTATTCTCAGTCATGATTCTCTTTAGATTGCAATTCATTATTGCAATTTTTAAACCACCATAAATTGAAGCCAACAAATATTGCTTTAATTAATATCTATCTATCTATCTATCTATCTATCTATCTATCTATCTATCTATCTATCTATCTATCTATCTATCTATCTATCTATCTATCTATCTATCTATCTATCTATCTATCTATCTATCTATCTCTCTCTCTCTCTCTCTCTCTCTCTCTCTATCCATCCTCCCTCCCTCTCCCTCCCTCCCTCCCTCCCTCCCTCCCTCCCTCTCTCTCTCTCTCTCTCTCTATCCATCCCTCCCTCCCTCCCTCCCTCCCTCCCTCTCTCTCTCTCTCGCTCTCTATCTCTCATCTATCTATCTCTCTCCCTCTCTCTCTATCCATCCCTCCCTCCCTCCCTCCCTCCCTCCCTCTCTATCTCTCATCTATCTACTCTCTCTCCCTCCCTCCCTCCCTCTCTCTCTCTCTCTCTATCTAAATTATTTATTTAAGGGACAATAGCATCAGGGATTTTTTTGGGACATTTTTCTTTTTACTGAGTTTCAAAACATCTTTTTAGTGAGATTCACCCTCACACGGCTCTAGTATTTTGCTGGAGAAATCTCTGACACATGAAGTCCTTTGGTTTGAGTTATACTTGTTTGTTAGTAATCCAGGTTTGCTCTTAATCTGCTGTCAGGTGACACGCAAGCCTGCTTGATTCAGTAATTAATGGAGGTTATATAACCAGATTATTGTGTTTCATTCTGGGATTATTCTCCACATCACTGGATGACGATCTGTCCTGCTGAATGGGTTTTGTGTGTGTTTTTCTCCGCTGTGCACTTTACACCGTCTCTTACTAAAGAGGAGGATCTCTGCTCTCTTTACGTCTATTTACAGGGATTTGAAGCCAAGGGCATTTATGTCGTCAACTTTAGACACAGATCACATAAAAACCGGCCAAACGCACCTAAATCCATGCGATTATACTATTAAACAGGCTTTACCGGTGCGTCAGCTTCCAATCACGAATCGTGTATGTACATATTGTTCAATCTGTTGGGTTTTAATTGATTTTGCTTATTCGTTTACACTGGATTGCTCTTTTTCTCCTTCCTGATTTTGCTGTACATAATGAAGTCTTGTAAAGAAATGGCATCCCTATAGCCGACACTATGCAGAATCGCGTTTCCTTGGCATGCTTCGAAATGCAGAAAATAAATACAAAAGAGAAATACTGTAGAGGAAAATAAATATGTTTGATCTTTTTTCTTTTTTTAAATAAACATGTGAGACTCTGTTAATAATGATGTAAGTATATCAGTTATTATCTAATATAAGAAAGGCAGATTGCACATTTGATCAGCGTGAATCTTTGACAGAGTGTCGACTGAAGCTCTGTTCTTCCAGCTCACGGAGAGTCATGTCATGTTCTTCCAGCGTGTGCTTACGTTACTGAGCTCTGGAGACCTGTTGAAATGAACTGACGAGATCAGACAGACGTCAGAAAGACTTGATTGTGTGCTAGCATTATAAACGCTTGACTTTATAAAGTTTCCAAATATTTATTTCAATAAACTTCTTTGAAAACATCTGAAATTACTGGGGTTTTTTTAAATGAAAGGAAATTAATTTTTTCATTTCTTGGGAAAAGTTTATAAATATTAATTTGATTATGATGATACGGGTAATTATTATGATTACTAGCAATCATTAGTAATCATATTGCTATTGTTAGTAAATATTACTCGCAATATGCACCTTTCCACCTGACATTTTTTTACACATCTATATTTGAGATTTATTTTGAAATTAAATGTAACTACATTTAATTTTATTAAATGCTGTGGGAGTTTAAAAGTCTTAGTTCAACTTGGGGGATGGATGGATAGACAGATAGAACGACAGACAGACAGACAGACAGACAGACAGACAGACAGACAGACAGACAGAACGACAAACAGACAGACAGACAGACAGACAGACAGCTAGACAGACAGACAGACAGACAGAACGACAGACAGACAGACAGACAGAACAACAGACAGAACAACAGACAGACAGACAGACAGAACGACAGACAGAACGACAAACAGACAGACAGACAGACAGACAGACAGACAGAACAAAGACAGACAGCTAGACAGACAGACAGACAGACGGAACAACAGACAGACATACAGACAGAACGACAGACATACAGACAGACAGAACGACAGACAGCTAGACAGACAGACAGCTAGGCAGACAGACAGAACGACAGACAGACAGAACGACGGACAGACATACAGACAGACAGAACGACAGACAGACATACAGACAGACAGCTAGACAGACAGAACGACAGACAGAACGACAGACAGACAGACAAACAGATAGAACGACAGACAGACAGACAGACAGACAAACAGATAGAACGACAGACAGACAGACAGCTAGACAGACAGAACGACAGACATACAGACAGAACGACAGACAGAACGACAGACATACAGACAGAACGACAGACAGACAGACAAACAGATAGAACGACAGACAGACAGACAGACAGACAGACATACAAACAGACAGACAGACAGACAGACAGACAGACAGACAGACAGACAGACAGACAGACAGACAGACAGACAGACAGACAGACAGACAGACAGACAGACAGACAGACAGACAGATGGATCTAACAAAGACAGAAAAAGTCAACAAATGCAGTCTTTTATGAAAATGCTTCCTTTCTGAAACTGTTCATTGAAGGGAAGGATAATAATTAAAGTTACTGGTAAATAACACGATTTACAACAAGGCTCTGTTTGTTAACATTAATTAACATTACCACAGATGAATAAGTAATTGAACAAATGCATTGCTTATTGATAGTTAATGCTGTAATTTAATTAATTAAAATTATCTAATAAACCTCACGGTAATGATACATTTGCGGTTATTAAATGCATCTTTTAAACAATCAGATGCAGTCGTTTTTAATAATCAAGTGAATTATGCTCTCATCTTTGTGCAGATAATCATATACCAAATGCATTATTAAACAAATTGTATTTATAGAGACATAAATTAGAGAGCAAACTAACATACAGGCTTGAAATTCTTTTAAATAAATTTGACTTGGCCACTAGATGGCGATATTTAATCATCCGAGAATCTTCAGCAGTGGTTTTAGTTGAATTCTTCATGCAGTGATCTGGGTATTGTTTAGTTATGCGAACAATATTACAGAGTATAGAGTAAAAAAAAAAATTGGAAGGTTTCTTAGTTTTTAAATTAATGTTTCACATTCATGAGACCAAATTTAACTTAAAATGTAATTTATTAAATTATATTATATAAGAAAATATTTGTAAATTATTTAGGATTTATGCATTTGCAATAAGGCCAGTAACAGATAAATTACTGGACATATATTTAAAAAAATAAAAAAATAAACCGTCAGTGGAGTGAAAGTAAGATTTGTATTGTATTCATTTTCATTGGCTCGCCATTGGCCCGTATAAGGAGTCAAACTCACTGATTGCACGCGCCGTGTGTCGATCAAAAGTGCGCCAGTTGGACAGGCGGCATCAGAGGCGGAGACGCTCCGTCCGCGCCGTGATTGGCTGACAAGACTGTCCGTCTGACATCTTTGCGCTGCGATTGGTTGAGAGTGTCAGAAGGCGGTGACGAGTGTGTGCGGTCAGTGAAGAGCACAGGGTGGATCAGCCAGAGGCCGCGATACCGACACAAGAACCGAAAACTCTCGGAAATCAACAGAAACGGTGAGAATAAACTTATTAAAGTCTGTTAACTCGATTTTATGATTGAGTTGATCCGTAGAAAGAGTGGCGCGGGAATTTGTGCGCGCTGAGGGCGGTTCGCGGGGTTCAGTGACACTGGTGAAGTGACTGAGCTGTCTGTCTGCCTGCCTGCTCATTTATTTATTTATTTGTTTGTCTGTCTGCCTGCTTATTTATTTATTTGCCTGTCTGTCTGAGTCTGTGTTTCTGAGCAGCTGGTTTGACAGGCTAACTCCTTGTGAAACTTGTGTAAGTTAAGTGTGTTAAATCTCTGATTTCGCTGATTTGTCATACTTCTGATCAGATCGATTGATTAAGATGATGTTACTGTCGATCTATCAGACCTGCTGCTGATTTCAGATCAGTTCAAGCATAAAACTGTTGTTTTTGATTCTGTATGTGAGCCGTTAGTATAGTTGTCCATGATTGTGTATGTGTGGCCTGTCGCACAATATCTGATATTGCTGTAAGTTATTGACCAGGACTATTAATTATTCAGCATGTCCTATATTTGACTGACAGGTTTGGTTAATCAGTGGATGATTCAGATGTATATTTGAGCAGAATAAGTTTCTACGGAGATCATAGCAAAGGCATCAGATGAGATTAGAACCGCTTTCTGTCCATCAGTTTGTCATAATTCATCCTTTCTGTGGAGTTTGTTGTATGTTTGAGCTGAATCATATATGATCCATCCTGCTGAGGATTTAGATCTGACACAAGCATCAGAGGATTACAGGACACACACACACACACACACACACACACACACACACACACACACACACACACACACACTCTCACACTCTCACACACTCTCTCACACTCACACTCACACACACACAGACTCTCACTCACTCACTCACTCACACACTCACACACACACACACACACACACACACACACACACACACACACTCACACACACACACACACACACACACACAGACTCTCACTCACTCACTCACACACACACACACACACACAACACAACACACACACACATTTGTACATGCTCACATATTTAGTCGTATGCTCTTCATATTGGTATGCATGCAATTTGTGCCAAAAACCTGTCAACTGCTTTGTGCAATACATTCATGTCTACTCTTACTGTCTTTGTTTATTGGTGTTGTCTTCTTGTCGTGCATTCAGCTCAGTTGTATGCTTTATAAGTTACTGCCCTCAGGTTCTGCAACACATTGTATAGATATATCCAGATAATCATCTTGTACAGTTAGACTTTTTTAATATGGAGTTTTTTAATAACTTTAGATGGTTTCTTCAATAAACTTAAATATATCTATGGCCTGTTTCTTTTTTGTGCTTTGTCATAATATTCAGAGTAGAAAGATATTAAGGAGGTATTGAAAAGAATCAAAACTTTTTGATTAAGAAAACATCAAACCGTCTTTCCATGCTGCATCGGTCAAATTTGACTTCTAAGCAGTTGTATTTTTATTATGTTAACAAAGATTAATACATGCTGATACAAATGTATTGCTCATTATTACTTAATCTTAGTCAATGCATTAACTAATGGGCCCTCATTGTAATGTTTTGCTTCTGTCATGTATCCGAGCACAGGCCGTTCAGAGATCAGCATTGAGTTACACTTCACAGGTGAGCTTTATGAAGGAATTTGCATTGTTTATGAATACTTATTTGAATGTTTTATGCTCTAATTCCTTGCAGCCGGGTCACATAGTAGGTCAGCCAACTGGACTCATCCGGTTTTGTTAGTTTATTGCTTCTACTGAAGTTCCCTCGCGTGATTCATGGGTAGTTCAGCATTAGGTTTTATCATCTACTACACACTGATATAGCTCATAAACTGGGTCATACTCGTAATCTGCATGAGGAAGTGAAAGGAGTTTTTTTATATGAGATACATTGCAGGAGCTTCTTTTATTTGTGTGTCAGATTGTTTACAAGGAAGAGATGGTCATTCAGTGATTTGAGAGACTTCTGTTCCAGTGAAGGTGTAAATAAAACCGCCTGAGGGTGTGTGTGTAAGAGTGTGTGTGCGCGCGTGTGTGTGTAAGTGTGTGTGTGCGCGTGTCCGTGTGTGTGTGTGTAAGAGTGTGTGTGTGTGTGTGTGTGTGTGGTGTGTGTGTGTGGTGTGTGTGTCTCTCTCTCTCTCTGTGTGTGTGTGGTGTGTGTGTGCGTGCGTGCGTGCGTGCGTGCATGCAAGGATCGCTGAGTCACAAACCCCCCCCACTCTTCCTGACGGATTCAGAGACAGAAACCGAATCAATGGCTGCTGGCGTGAATGTAATTGGAGAGATTGATCAACCGGCATGTTATTATGTAAACTGTGCGGGTCATTCTTGTGTCTTGCTAATGCTTATATAGAATAAAAACACATTAAAATGATTTCTGAAGGAACATGTGCCACTGAAGACTAGAGCAATGATGCTAAAAATTCAGCTTTGCATTAAATTAATAAATTGCAGATTCAAATATATTCAAATAGTTTTATGGAATTCTGATCAAATTAAAGCAGCTTTGCTGAGCAGAAGATCTTCATTGTAAATGTCCTAATAGATGTTTCTTGCATTTCTTTGTGGTCTTATATAGCTTCATCTTCAGCTGTTGGTGTGGCTCTTTGTTTCCATGGCATTGTGGGTGGAGCTAAGGAGTGTCTCATGAATAATATATTAGTGACAGCCCAGAAATATACGGCGTACTTCAGCATTCAGATGATTAAACTGGTTATTACCAGTGTTTAGTTGTGACCGTTTGTTTGTTTGTTTTGTCTGAATGTTGGAACACGGGTTAGTCCTTTTAGTTTTCCTTAACTCAGTTAAAATAAAATAAATACATAATCCAAGTGGGACATAAAACAAAGATCATTGGAGTATGTTTTACATGAAAATGTCATGTTAAATTAATGTTACTTGCTGTTTCGCTGTAATTGTTTGTGAAATTCACTCGCATTTTCTGAATTTAATTTCTATATTTTGCATATTTTTTTAATTTGCATTTATTTATTAATTACATTTTTTAGCGTATAGGTCCATGTAAATATATATTGTTTGTTTATTTTTTGTCCCCCTAAATATTCAAAGCACATAATAGGAGGGCTTATTATATTATTTATTTATGCTTTTGTTTGTATATTTTAAGTATTAACTTATTTTGTGTTATACATTTGTAATTTTAATAATAAACAGTTATTGGTTTGATTGTTTATTTTTTCTCAAAAACAATAACATGTACTTTTTATTCACTATTTTGTTAAAAATTATATGAGAGCATAATTTTTCTTTCTTTCTTTTTTTTTAAATGCATCCCTATTTTCTTAAAGAGCTTGCCAGCTCCTCCTGTGGATAACTATAATAATTGTGCATGCTTGTTTGTGCATGTTTCTGTTCAGTCTATTAGCTGAATGTTCTGGATTGTATGTTGAATAAATGTGATAGATCCGTGCACATGGAGATCCTGGTGATCTGTAATCTCTGACGGCCCGCAGCGGGACGATCTCAGAGCTTTACGCACAATCATCCGCTGGGAAATCTCCAAAATCACCAATATCAAGCCGGTCAGAGAGGAGACAGAGATTTGAGACAGACGTAAGGAACAGAAAACATGACTGAGTGAAGAAGAGAAGCTGCCAGTAATTTAGTGTTCAGACTGAAGTTAATGAGGACTGACTTCAATGCAGCAGTCGTTTAATACTAACTTTTTTAGTTTGGTCGTCACCACAAAGTCTGCAACTGGTTGCATCAAACCCCTTAATTTAAGAAAACCTTCATGATAATACCCTTACAATTATAACTAAAGGTTGTCTTAACGTTAAGTGTTTGTAAGTGGACCCTGGTCATTTTTGCTGTTTATTCCAACCATATACATTTACATTTATGCATTTAGCAGACGCTTTTATCCAAAGCGACTTACAATTGCATTCAGGCTATACATTTTTATTAGTACATGTGTTCCCTGGGAATCGAACCCACAACCTTTCGCTCAGCTGACGCAATGTTCTACCACTGAGCCACACAGGAACACCGAAATATAGACAGAAAGGACTCATCTGATGATTATGTAAAATGAGCAGTTACTATTTATCTGGTACTTAGTGTCTCAAACAGATCTTTTAAGGATAATAAGCTTGATTAAATATGAAATGCAGGTTCATAAGGAGTCGCCACACCGGTGTTATTCATATTCCGTTGAAGATTGTACTGCTTATCATTGCATCAAACACTCACTGATCTCTGCTTTACTTTCACCTTCCTTGCTTCCAGACGAACCTGTCAGACGACAGCAAAGACCAAACGAGTCGTTAAGCACATCCATTCTGATTCACTCGATGTGATACAGCCAAAAAAGAGCATGGTTTGAGTGTTTAAATGCAGGGGATTGTGGGTACACTAGAAGAATAGTTGTGTAAGTGGTAGGTCTATTTGTCTTTTAAAATAGTTAACACTTAAAACATAGTCTGATAATCTGTTAAATTGACATAGAAAAACAGAAATAAAATTTAACTTGGATATTATTTGTACATTTCACAAATAATTACAAAGAAATGCAGAGTAACACTTTGAATTAAATAGAAAGACTGAAGTAGTATTTTCTTGTTAAACTACTGCAATAATCTTTAATATAATCGACTTCAAAAAAATTATAATAAATAATTAAATACATTGGTGTTAACTTATTCAGATAGTCTGTTTTATTTGCAAATACATTTATAATAATGAAAAAAAAGTGTTCAATTTTGTCCTTGAAAATGACTTTAACAAATAATTACTAATAAACAGAAAGTTAAATATTGGATCAAATAGAAAAAACTGCTACAATAAGCGTATTTATTTTAGTTAAAACAATTTTCGCTCAGTATTACTAGTAAAATTCACAAGTAACTATACTAAACATTAATAAATGCAGTTATTAATTTGCAAAAATTAAATAGTGTTTTCAAAATTAAACGTGGTTCGATAATCTTTATTTATAACTTTAAAAAAGGTATTAAAACAATTTTAATTTGTAAATTGCTAGTAAATTTCACAAATAATTACCAAGAAACCGCAAAGCATTGAATTAAACATGCTGTTTTAAGTAGCAAGGCAATCTTTTCAATCAAATCAGGTAATCTTTTTATCATCTTGTAGAAATCTCTGAATTGTGTATGGCTTCTGAATAGCATGTTTTCTGCTTGGGCCGCAGTGTTTCTCGGTCCATGTGTGGCTCAATACTGCCGCCCGTTAGAGGTCACACGCGCTGGGAGAACTGACACGGATCCAGCGCTTCTGGCCGAAGGGAGAGACGCTTTCTCTGAGCTGACTGCGCACAGACACACAGACAGCTCGTCATTAGCTCATGCCGTGTCCCTGTGAAGGAGACAGCGGACACAAAACCAACCCAATGCACCGCATGCATGTGTCTTCCATATGTAAATCTATTCCGATTCAAAATGCATGATTATGCTAATGGCTGTTGCAGTTCATATTAATGTTCTCTTGAGACTGAAGCGCATGACAGAATGACTGTTATTGAATTAGCGCTCTCAGGGAAATTTCTCACTAATTCGTCCCTCGTTGTATCTCATCAGCTCCATCTGCAGAGGAGACACACCTAAACTGCCAAAAAAAGTTTCATGTTTAATTAAACATGTTTCTTGCAATTCCTTTGGAATAATAAGTGAAATTTACTAGCAATTTCTAAATGCGTCCAGAGATTGATTGAATGAATGATGCATTTATATAGTGCTTTTACTGTGTATTGTTGTACACCCAAAGCGCTTTACAATCATGTGGGGGGGGGTCTCTCCTCAACCACCACCAGTTTGGACACATTTACAATCATGTGGGGGGGTCTCTCCTCAACCACCACCAGTTTGGACACATTTGCAATCATGTGGGGGGGTCTCTCCTCAACCACCACCAGTTTGGACACATTTGCAATCATGTGGGGGGGTCTCTCCTCAACCACCACCACCAGTTTGGACACATTTACAATCATGTGGGGGGGTCTCTCCTCAACCACCACCAGATTGGACACATTTACAATCATGTGGGGGGGTCTCTCCTCAACCACCACCAGTTTGGACACATTTGCAATCATGTGGGGGGGTCTCTCCTCAACCACCACCAGTTTGGACACATTTACAATCATGTGGGGGGGGTCTCTCCTCAACCACCACCAGTTTGGACACATTTACAATCATGTGGGGGGGTCTCTCCTCAACCACCACCAGTTTGGACACATTTACAATCATGTGTGGGGGGTCTCTCCTCAACCACCAACAGTTTGGACACATTTACAATCATGTGGGGGGGTCTCTCCTCAACCACCAGTTTGGACACATTTACAATCATGTGTGGGGGGGTCTCTCCTCAACCACCAACAGTTTGGACACATTTACAATCATGTGGGGGGGTCTCTCCTCAACCACCACCAGTTTGGACACATTTACAATCATGTGTGGGGGGGTCTCTCCTCAACCACCAACAGTTTGGACACATTTACAATCATGTGGGGGGGTCTCTCCTCAACCACCAACAGTTTGGACACATTTACAATCATGTGGGGGGGTCTCTCCTCAACCACCAGTTTGGACACATTTACAATCATGTGGGGGGGTCTCTCCTCAACCACCACCAGTTTGGACACATTTACAATCATGTGGGGGGGTCTCTCCTCAACCACCACCAGTTTGGACACATTTGCTTATTTACTATTGGTCTACAAAACTAATTTTAAAGCATTTCCTCATAAGATCGTTCATCGTGGAGAGTTGTAATGTGAGACGTGTTGTTTCAGACTAGTGGGGGGAAGAACATCCAAAATACAACTTTATTTTAATTATCTGATTGTGTCAGTAGATTTTAATTAATAAACGTGAAGCCTGTTAGTTTGCAAACACTTACACATTCGAAAAACGTATTCCTATATTCTGAAGGTTATTGATAGAGGGGTTTGCTAATATTTCTCTTGATTTATTGATTACATTTAATCATTTAGCTGACGCTTTTATCCAAAGCGATGTACAAATGAGGAGAATAATAGAAGCAATCAGACTATCGAGAGAGCAACAGTATACAAGTGTCATGACAAGTCTCAGTTAGTTTTTTTAATTCTTTTTTTAGGATAGAATAGGTAATGTTAGTATTAGTTGGTCAGGTGCTTGCGAAAAAGATGTGTCTTTAGTTGTTTTTTGTAAATGCTAAAGACTCAGCTGTTCGTATTGCAATCGGGAGGTCATTCCACGAGCTGGGCACAGTCCAAGTAAAGGTCCGTGAGTGATTTGGGATGCTCCACAAGGCGTCGTTCACTTGCAGAACGCAAGCTTCTGGAGGGCGCATAAGTTTGCACTAGCGAGTTTAGGTATATTGGTGCAGCGCCAGTTGTTATCTTGTAGGCACACATCAGTACCTTGAATTTGACACGAGCAGTTACGGGTAGCCAGTGTAACCTGATCAAGAGAGGGGTAACGTGAGCTTTTTTCGGCTCATTAAAGATCACTCTGGCTGCTGCATTCTGGATCAGTTGCAGAGGCTTGATCGTAGGCCTGCCAAGAGAGCATGACAATAGTCCAGTCTGGAGAGAACAAGAGCTTGGACAAGGAGTTGTGCGGCTTGCTCTGACAAGAAGAGTCTAATCTTCCTCATGTTGTATAAGGCAAATCTGCAGGACAGGGCCGTAGTAGCAATGTGGTCTGTGAAGCTTAGCTGATCATCGATAACAACTCCGAGGCTCCTGGCTGTCCTGGAAGGAGTTATGGTTGACGAACCCAACTGTATAGATAAGTTGTGGTGAATGATTGGCTGAGACCACGAGCAGTTCTGTCTTAGCAAGGTTGAGCTGAAGGTGATGGTCCTTCATCCAGATAGAAATGTCACTCAGACAAGCTGCAATGCGAGCAGCTACCGTCGGATCATCTGGTTGGAAAGAGAGTTGAGTGTCATCAGCATAGCAGTGATAAGAAAAACCATGCTTCTGAATGACCGATCCTAACGACGACATGTAGATGGAGAAGAGAAGTGGTCCAAGCACTGAGCCTTGAGGAACCCCAGTAGCAAGAAGTTGTGCCTTAGAAACCTCACCCCTCCAAGACACCCTACAGGACCTATCTGAGAGGTAAGACTCAAACCACAGGGGCACTGTTCCTGAGATGCCCATCTTTCTGAGGGTGGACAGGAGGATCTGGTGGTTAACTGTGTCAAAAGCAGCAGACCGATCCAGCAAGATGAGTACTGACTGAGGATTTGGAAGCTGCTCTTGACAGTCTCAGGGCCTCAGTAACCGAGAGTAGGGCAGTCTCAGTTAAGTGGCCTTTTTTGAAGCCAGATTGCTTGTTGTTCAAAAGGTTGTTCTGTGCAAGAAACAAAGATTTGGTGGAACATAACTAGCTCCAATGTCTTTGCAATGAATGGAAGAAGGGATACCGGTCTGTAGTTTTCTAAAAGTGCTTGATTTAAAGCGTGTTTTATTAGCAGTGGGCTTACCCGAGCCTGCTTAAATGCTGTGGGAGATGTACCAGTGTGAAGAGAGGTGTTGATAATGTGAGTAAGCGCAGGTATGACTGAAGAAGAAAGGGCCTGAAGGAGGTGAGTGTGGATAGGATCAAGTGGACAAGGAGTGGGATGATTGGAAAGGATAAGTTTGGAAACTTCCATCTCCGAGAGTGGAGAGAAGGAGGTGAGAGAGAATGTATTTGTCGTTATGAAGTTCTCATCAGTTTGTGGTGTGAGGAGTTGGTCACTGATGGCTCTTGTTTTATTTGTGAAGAAAATTGCATCGTCATCAGCTATAAGAGTTGATGGAGGAGGACAGAGAAGAGAAAGTTTTAAAAAGTGTGCGAGAGTCAGAACAGTTGTTTAATTTGTTGAGGTAGTATGTAATTTTAGCAGTGGAGACATTTGCAGAGAAGCAAGAGAGGAGTGACTGATGCACACTAAGATCAGTAGAGTTTTTGATTTGTGCCATTTCCTCTTTGCAGTTTAGAGCGATGTTTACAGAGAACAGATGGTGCAGTGCGTGCTGGTCTGGATGGGAGGGGGCAGAAGTTATCTAAGCAAGATGTTAGAGTGGAGCAAAGAGTGTCAGTAGCACGGTTTGTGTCCAGTGCTGAAAACTGAGAGGATGAAACCATTGAGGATAGGTGAGAGAGAGAGAGAGCGAGCGAGTGTAGGTTACGCCGAAAGGTGACCTGCAGAGGAGTGTGTGCTATGTCAGGAGTTAGTGTGCGGTTAGAAGTGCCGAGGAAGTGGTCTTAGGTGTGCTGTGGAGTAACTAAAGTGTTGTCAGTGGAGCAGTAGTGTGTGTAGATGAGGTCCAGTTGGTTACCTGATTTGTGAATAGCCATAGTAGACACTCGCTTGAGGTCAAATGAAGTGAGAAGAGTGTTGTAACATGATGCATGTTTTTTCCTCTTCTTTCTGGATGTTTATAGTATTTCAGTATTACAGTCAGCATTTTCTGATTGATGGAATGATAAAAAGAGAAAAGGGCGGGGAAATAAAATAAAACAATTATGAAACACGCTTTATCCAATGTTCAGATTTGTTGGCGCCTGCATATTTGGATAGTTAATTATCTTTTATTATTAAATAAATAAATATTAATCACCAATTGGGGAAGTAATATGAAACTTCAAAACTATTATGCAAGGTTTTTGTTCTTTTCTTCTGTATATTGTTCTTTCTTCATATTATGATTTAATGAGCTCTTGAATTGGCTGAACTTTTCCGTTTCTTGTGCATCATTTTGCATTCAGATGCAGCATATGTCTGTGGACATAAACACATGTGTGCTGCTGATTATTTTTGGATCTGCAGTCAGTCAGATCTGTGTGTAGATGGGAACCATGAGGTCAAGAGGAAGAGAACGTGACATGCTCTCTCTGAACCGGTTTTATTTTTACACCGGCTGGCTCTGTAAAGACATGCAAACAAGTGTGCCAGTGTTGTGTTTCAGGGCCTGGCCGTGTGTTTTCATGAAGCACTCGGTGAAATGGAAACCGTTTGTGTGTGATATTATCATTAAAGGGGAAGTGTTGAGGAGTTGAGGACTCAATTGTGTCTTTAGAAGAGCATGTCAGTATTTTGTCCTTGTTTTTGCTGAGTTTTACCAAGTTTATGTGATAGAAGTCATTGTGAAATATCTTACATGTGCAAACTTGTGATCACAAATCATTTGAATTCTTTATTAACTGCATATTAAGGAAATTATCAGCACTTGGCAACAACCGTTCACACTTGATTAACAGGCAGAAAGACTTGTTAATGGATCATGGATTCTCAGTTGTGTGTGTGTGTGTGTGTGTGTGTGTGCGTGCGTGTGTGTGTGTGTGTGTGTGCATGCATGTGTGTGTGTGTAAATACTGTGCAAAATAAGTGTTATTTGTATTAACACTGAAAAATTTGAATAATAGTAATAATTTTTGTTTCTGTTTTATATTTGGTATTTATGTGCTCTGCTCACATTGTTTTATTTTGATATTTTTATATATATTGTACTTATTACTTTGCTCGTGTACAGCGCTTTGGTCAGTCTATGGGCTGGTTTACAAATAGACTAAACTATGATGATGATGATGTTTGTTTTATTAATTATTTTTAATAATGATTGTTATTCATAAATGTAGTTATTAATAGAACATTAGTTTTTTATCATATCGCTGTTGTTACAGATATTTTACTATGGTTAAGAGGGTTTAAAGGCACTTTTGACTGAAGCCCTAAACACACTGCACACATTTCCGGCTGTCCCCGACGAAAGATTGGCATCGTGAAACTATCGTAGTGATTTCTGTGATCATGGGTCCTAATCGGTGGTCCTGCAGTGAGAGAGGTTCAAAAGACGGCCGTCGTCACGGTCTTGCGACCTACGATACGATACGATACAGCAGGATCATCGCAGTGTGTTTGCTGGTACGATCCAAGTTTACTGACCAATCAATGAAAATGCAACATGGCCCTAAAACATAAAACTGCTTACCTCAAGCTCCTCCTCTTTTTCTGCTTCATCTTTTTTCAGCACACATTAAAAATACAACTGCTAAAGTGATTTATCATGCTCTTTGTTTACCAATAGCGCATGCTGATGATGAGCGTCATATCGTACGAGTCAATAGGTGTCATCATCGTACAGTCTACACATGTCGTAGACCAGTTTATTAGATACATGTCGCACTGTGTGACATGCAGGGATCTTATAGGATTGCTAAAATCGAGCACTGTGTTTTGGGCTTTAGTGTAAAGTGGCACACAGACTTGAGTGACTTATTGTTTGATTTTCTCACAGCTGTGTGAAATGGGTCATAGTCATTAGACAGCAGTTCCAGATGTGTTGATCATTGACTGCAGCTGGTTAAGGGTCAGTAGATAACTCCGAGCAAGGTGAGGGTGAGACAGGTGAATGATGGCTTTGTGCAGACTGTTATAAAGCACAGAGACCGTGTGTGTGTGGGGTGTGTGTGTGTGGGGTGTGTGTGTGTGGTGTGTGTGTGTGGGGTGTGTGTGTGTGTGTGTCACAGTCCAGTCCTTCTCTAAACCTGCTCAAGTGTCACACCAGGGAATTCCAGGCATCTGTGGAATGTCGGGAGGATCACACACACACGTACACACACAATCACACACACACACACACACACACACACACACACACACACACACCCCACACACACCAGTACACAGACCAATGCATTACAAGTGCACGTTGCATTTGTGTCATATGTGTTGTTATTAGGGATGTAATGATTCGATTCACGATTTTGTTTGATTTAAGACAAATTATAAATTAAATGTGACTTATTATTGCTTGGACAAAATGCTGCATGTTTCTTTGTGAAATTGAAACAATACAATAATATACTAATATAGCACTTGCACGGTATTTCTCTTTTATTGGTTTTGATTGCTTTTATTGTACTCATTTCTAAGTGACTTTGGATAAAAGCCTCTGCTAGATAACAACATTTTAATATAATGTAAATGTATATAACAAACTAAATATACATTTTAAACCATGCCCCAAATAAAATAAATAACACCAATTAAATAAATCTCTTCATATAAACCAAATAAGGCTTTGTCTGTGCTCTTTCCATTTAAAATTAGAGGCAACCGCTGCATTTTAATCATTATCCAAACTAAGATGCTGCATACACGAGCAGTTTTAAATCTAAATTAAATTGTATAATTTCGAATAGAATGGTCTGACCTCAGTTTTGTGAAACTAGATATTAAAACATCTTCATGAAATGAAACAGCAGACGAGCTGAATGAGACGCAGATTCACTCTCGGCCAGCAGGTGGCGCTTCATGCGTTTCCTTGGTTTGCTGTAAACAAAGCAGCATATGAACTTTAATATGATTATACAGAAGCAAGATGAAAATAAAAAATACCATCTAAAGAATTTGCTCAAAGTAATTTCACGTCAGACATATATTCATATAAACTCCTAGCAGTAATTGAATTTGTTTAGCATCTCAAACGATTTGAATCGTTACATCCCTTGGTTTTTAATTTAGCCAGATGGGGTTTTCAGTCATCAAAACTAATGTTAAAACCGTTTTCACCCCCCCCCCCCCCCCCTTATTTGTTTATTCAGAGCAAAAAATAATAGAATACACCCGCTAATGTGTCATTCAGTGTAACAATATTTCACACAGTATATCATTTAAATATATTGCCATGCATACTGTATTTAGAAAAATTGTGATTAGATGCCTTTAAAAGACTTTTAGTGATCAGTTCAGCCATAAAATACTAATTAATTGTAATTTTATATCGTTACCAATGAACCGTTCTTCTTCAAACCACAGTTTCACTCAAGTTTGACCTATTTGTCAGCAAAAAGTTTTTTAATTATTTATAACATAAAATCATTTAGTATGATCAGTTGGCATTTTACTTGCATTTAATGATGTAAACACCAGAATGGGACGTCTCGCCTTTCACCCATAAAGATGTTGAGTAACTATTAACTAACTCGGCCGGATTCTCTTTAAGCGGTTGCTCCACCATGACCGTAGTACAAGTTTTGAGCTGCTTTTTCTTCATGTTGTCAGTGTTTTTTTATTCATATTATTAGCACATGTGAGCGTCAGCAGAAAAAAAGCAGAAGCTAGTGAAGGAAACTGAACCAGACTGAGTGGAATATGAAATGAGAGATGATTGTTGTTGGTAATCTGCACAAATGCAAGACTTCATAAACTTGAGTTATTGATCATTTGTTGCACAGAAATGTCAGGTCCGGCTGTTTCTGAACATCTAGTGTGCTGCTGATCTAGACAGAAGCCCAAAAATGCTGTGAGGGTGCGTCACCAGTTTGACCTTGCTAAACTGTAGGTGCTGTGTGCTAAAATAATATTGAGCGGGCAAATGTACCCTGAAGAAAACAATCACATGATTATTGACAGCCAAACTGCTGCATACAGAATGGATAGATGTGTCTGTGTGTGTGTGTGTGTGTGTGTGTGTGTGTGTGTGTGTGTGTGTGTGTGTGTGTGTGTCTGTGTGTCTGTGTGTGTGTGTCTGTGTGTGTGTGTGTGTGTGTGTGTCTGTCTGTGTGTGTGTGTGTGTGTGTGTCTGTGTGTGTGTCTGTCTGTGTGTGTGTGTCTCTGTCTGTCTGTCTGTGTGTGTGTGTGTGTGTGTGTGTGTGTGTCTGTGTCTGTCTGTGTCTGTGTGTGTGTGTGTGTGTGTCTGTCTGTGTGTGTGTGTGTGTGTGTGTGTCTGTCTCTGTGTGTGTGTGTCTGTGTGTGTGTGTGTGTGTGTGTGTGTGTCTGTCTGTCTGTGTCTGTCTGTGTGTGTGTGTGTGTCTGTCTGTGTGTGTGTCTGTCTGTGTGTGTGTGTGTCTGTGTGTGTCTGTGTCTGTGTCTGTGTCTGTGTATGTCTGTGTGTGTGTTTGTGTGTGTGTGTGTGTTTGACTCATGTTTGAGAGGCCAGAATACAGACACAAGCACGGTTGTGATGTGTGAACCGTTCAGAACATCTTACGTGAAGTTATGGAGCACAACACCGGCACAAGCAGATAATTCATGTAAAAACCTGCTTTAAATAATATCAAGCACAGATATTAAGCACTGTTTTTAATCAGAAGTTTAATTTTTTTTACTTTTTCTTATATTTTTAGTTTTGCTCAATAGAAAGACTTCTCGGTTTATTATTATGAGAATATTTTGAATGAAGTGAGGCCAGATTCCCTATTTTTTGCTGTTCATGTATAATTTTGTTATTTATTCATTGTTTTCTGTGTTTTCACTTGTGTCTAGCCATGA
The DNA here is from genome assembly GCA_003573665.1 of Oxygymnocypris stewartii. Classification (NCBI taxonomy): domain Eukaryota; kingdom Metazoa; phylum Chordata; class Actinopteri; order Cypriniformes; family Cyprinidae; genus Oxygymnocypris; species Oxygymnocypris stewartii. The sequence goes on along the minus strand of QVTF01020244.1, from coordinate 28,830 downwards.
ATAAAGCCATGAAAGCTGGCAGTAGTTATCAATTATAAACAAACAAACTCGATACAAAGTTTTATTTCACTGCATGTTAAACCTGTATTAATGCTGAGATTAAATTTTTTGGGGGAAATTTGGTCCACAATTTCTTTGTTTTGTTCAATGTTTCATCTTTTATTTTTTTATCATTTAAACAATGACTTTTAAGTTGAGCAGTTTTGTTTTATTATCTTTGATTTGATTTTTCACTTTTCATAGTTCTCATAATTTTGGTTAAATTTTTGAATAATTGTTGTTTTTATTAGTTTTTTAATGTTTATATTTTTTTATAAACAATCATGTGTTATATGTTTATACTTTGTTTTAGTTATTTTCTTTCAAAACTTCAAGTAAAACTAAAAATGAGAAATGTTGTATAAAACCATTTTAAAAACAGAAATAAAATAATTATGGTGACGTTGAATCATATTTCTCTCTAGATATTTGTTTTATGAATCTCTAGCTCCTGGTTCTCATACATGCCATCACTGAAGGGTAAACTTGTGTGTGTAATAAGATCAGATAATGTTTGTGTTTGGATTCCTGACACACCCACGATTCAATCTCAACTCATGTGTGCAGAAGATTTTGGCATGTGTGTGAGCAGCATACCTGTGTGTGTGTTTGTGTGTGTGTGTGTGAGCAGCATCTCTGTGTGTGTGTTGTGTGTGTGTGTGTGTGTGTGTGAGCAGCATGTCTGTGTGTGTGTCTGTGTGTGTGTCTGTGTGTGTGTGTGTGTGTGTGTGTGTGTGTGTGAGCAGCATACCTGTGTCTGTCTGTGTGTGTGTGTGTGTGTGTGTGTGTGTGTGTGTGTGAGCAGCATACCTGTGTCTGTCTGTGTGTCTGTGTGTGTGTGTGTGTGTGTGTGTGTGTGTGTGTGTGTGAGCAGCATACCTGTGTCTGTCTGTGTGTGTGTGTGTGTGTGTGTGCGCGCGTGCGTGTGTGTCTGTGTCTGTCTGTCTGCGTGTGTGTGTGTGTCTGTGTCTGTGTGCGCGTGCGTGCGTGCGCGCATGTCTGTCTGTCTGTCTGTCTGTCTCTCTGTGTGTGTGTGTGTGTGTGTGTGTGTGTGTGTGTGTGTGTTTGCACACCAGTGCTCTGTTTGTAGAGCAGTAGATTACACAGGCTTAACTGTGTCAATGGCCTCACACCGGAAAATGAACACATTTATTTAAAGCTGCAGTCTGTAACTTTTTTTTGGTTAAAAATGATCTGAAAACAATATTTGAGCAAGTACATAACCAGCTAGTGTTCAAAACTATCACCTTACTTTAGCCCGATTCACAACAGTTAAGCTTATAATAATGTTTTCTAATTTGAGTGTTACGGGTATTCTTTATATTCTTTATTATTCAACAAAGACAAGCATTAAATCATTGTATAGTGTGCAGTGTTGGTCACGTTACTTTAAAAAAAGTAATCAGTTATATTAATAGTTACTTCTCATATATAGTTACATCATTATAAAATAAACTAATTACCAGGGAAAATAACTATTGTTACTTTTATAAAAGGGTTCAAATATGTCAAATAACTTGGATGCCCCAGTACTAAATGCTTAATGAATAAAATGGTCACTAAATATAATAAATTATTATTATAAAACATCGTACACTTATCTACACTATTTGAATGTTTCTGTGGGGCAATGTGAGAGACACCTATCAAATTAAATTGATGCAAATATTATCACCCCTCTATGAACACCTTGGCAATACAATCTCCATGTTTTGTTTACTCACCAGATTAATATTAATGATCTGATATACTAATATATATATATAATACAACAAATTACTAAAACATTAAGACATCAAATGATGATCAAAAAATATAGTACTTTAGTATTCGTAGTAAGATATAATAGTATCTTAATAATATTAAAATTACCTTTTGCATTTTTTAATTTAACAAACAAAAACATGATTTGAGGTAGAACTTGTTTATAAGAAGAGGATGTTTCCTCCAAACTGAGGTTCAGTCAGATTTAGTTCATTTTTGGAGACAAATGAATAGTAAACACCGCCACAATGACTGTTAATGTGAGCTTGTGTTAGTTCTGGCCTGCTATATCAAATCACATCATCCTGTGTCGAGCCACTTTTCCCTCCGTATCCTTCCTTTGTTCAAACACGATGACTTCCGATGTGATCCGCTGTGTTGTATTAGGCTCACGGCCCAGAGAGCTGATTTCTTTAACCAGAGCTCGTGAAGTTGACGGCATTGGTTTTTTGAGTAGCTTGGCTTTCAAATACGCACCTGTTGAAAGTCGTCCAGGTCTTTCCTGAAGTGATGATATAGCTGTTAATTATTAATGAATCTCGAGCACAGAACAGGTAGTTAGCATGCTATAGATGGCGTCTCACTCCAGAGAAAGCACTGTTTTGGACCGGTTCTGGAAGACAGTGAGCCAGTCGTGTCATATAATGTTTGTAGCTGTGGGGAAAGTGAACGTAGCTAAAGCTGAAAGCTCAGCACAGCAGTTTATTGCTGATTCGCTGCTGCTCTCTGATCCTCTGACGCTCAGATCCTGTAGAATCCAGGTCATATGTAATCGAAGCGATAAGCCACGAGAGAATGATTCGTGTCGTACCTAAAAACGCCCATTAGATGTTGTCAAATCACTGTAATGCATGACTGAGAGGCTTTTCTAAAGCATAAAGCAACAGAAATATGATACAAATAAAATGGTTATTAATGACATTTCTTTTACTTTTTATTTTTTAACTGTTTATTTTATTATTGTAGCTTATTTTATAAATGTTTATTTTAATTGAATTGTTCTTTTTATTATTTTTATATATTTATGTATATATATTTTATTGTTTTTCATGTCATTTTATTGTTTTATTTTTTATTTTTATATAATGTTTAATTTTATTAAAAATTAATTTATTATCATAATTAATTATTTTAGATTTTTTTTATATTAAATATTTTTTTATTTTCTGATGTTATTTTTATTGTTTTGTATTTCATTTATTTTTCATTTATTGCTAATGTCGCAGACATTGTCAGCACAACGAGTTCACCTTCATGTTTTATGTAAAGCATGAGACAACAGTAATATGATGTTTAATAAATACCCTGTTTATTAATCATGATAATAACCATAGTAAATGCATCGTGACCTCCGTGTTGTTGTCATGAAACAGCAGGAGTGAGTTTATCGTCAGGCGGTTTGTCTTCGTTTAGCTGCTGGTCTGAAGGACTGATTGCTGCAGCTCAGGATGATGAGGATGATGATGATGTCACCTCACCTCAGTAGAGCAGCAGAGGAAATGACATCATGATAGTCTTGAGTCGATGTGCATGCTTGAGTGCAGAAGAGAAGTTCAGGTCACAAGTGCCTGCCGCTGCTGTCATGCACCTAATATACACACACACACACACACACACACACTTCCTGTCTGAAAGCCCGTCTCTTCCTCCTCTGGAACATACTGTTCTCCTCACTGGGGTGTCTCACCAATAGAGGACGCACCCAGGATTTGACAGCTGCACATGACTCAGCTCTGACTGTGATTTATGAGATCAAATTAATGACTATTTATTTATTTATTTTTATTTAAATTGACGCATTTATTTTATTTTGAAATTTGATCTTATTTTTATTATAATTTTATTTTAACATAATTTTATTTTTTGTTATGTTTCAAATTTTGTATTATTATCATTATTATAATTTTTATTAGTAGTAGTAGTGCACTTAATGTGGGAATGTGTGTGTGTGTGTGTGTCTCTGTGTCTGTGTGTGTCTGTCTGTCTGTGTGTGGTTGTGTTGTGTATGTGTGTCTATGTGTGTGTGTGTATGTGTGAGTGTGTGTGTGTGTGTGTGTGTGTCCGTCCGTGTGTGTGTGTGTCTGTCTGTCTGTCTCTGTGTGTGTGTGTGTGTGTGTGTCCGTCCCACAGCTGTAATCCTGCTGCGTTACACCTCTGCCACATCTTTAATCTCTGTGATTTAGGAAAACACAGATGCAAAGTCTTGAGATTACACAACACAGGAAGACACACATTATGATTATCAGCAGAGAGACGCCGCAAATGAAACACAGGCTTTGGAATAAAAAGGGGGTTAAAGAAGGAAATGAGTGCATTTGGGCTAGTTTCACCCTCAAGACGATCTTGTTTTTTATCTGCTGATTTGATTTCTTCTGGTAATGGGCATGTTAAATGATCAAATGAGTATCTGATGAAATAATTCAACATCTCACAGTTGATGTCAAGAGATTGCATCATAATATATGACCTCATCATAACAGAAAGTGTTCCCTGCACACATTTGTTTTTGCTGCGGTGCATAAATGACAGTAAATACAACATATTAATTGAGCATAGGTAGTTCTTATTATTGTGATGATTAAGTCTGCATGTTTTCTTCTCGTTGTCTTTGTTGCAGTAAGAGTCATGGCGGATCTGAGCTTGACCGATGCTCTGACCGACAGCGTTCCTCAGCCTGACGTGGAGAAAGTGGTGGAGAGGGATTTTGTGGCCGCGCTGGAGGCCGAGAACTTCGACGATCAGGTCGGAGAGACGGTTGACAAGACGAACTACATCCCACTGCTGGACAATGACGGGAAGGGTGAGTCTGATCTGTTGATGTTAACAGGTTACTCAGCCAAAACATCAGGCGTGCCCAAGTTTTATTGCATAATGCTATTGTATTGGGGAAGTCGTGGCCTAATGGTTAGAGAGTCGGACTCTTAATCGAAAGGTTGTGAGTTCAAGTCTCGGGCCAGCAGGAATTGTCGGTGGGGGGGGTGAATGTACAGCGCTCTCTCCACCCTCAATACCACGACGAGGTGCCTTTGAGCAAGGCACCGAACCCCCGACTGCTCCCCGGGTGCCACAGCATAAATGACTGCTCACTGCTCCGGGTGTGTGTTCACGGTGTGTGTGTGTTCACGGTGTGTGTGTGTGTTCACGGTGTGTGTGTGTGTGTTCACGGTGTGTGTGTGTGTGTGTTCACTGTGTGTGTGTGTGTGTGTGTGTGTGTGTGTGTGTGTTCATGGTGTGTGTTCACTGTGTGTGTGTTCACGGTGTGTGTGTGTGTGTGTGTGTGTGTGTGTGTTCACGGTGTGTGTGTGTACACTGCTCTGTGTGTGTGTGTTCACAGTGTGTGTGTGTGTGTGTGTGTGTGTGTGTGTGTGTGTGTGTGTGTGTGTGTGTGTGTGTGTGTTCACGGTGTGTGTGTGTGTGTGTGCACCTGGATGGGTAAAATGTAGAGCACGAATTCTGAGTATGGATAACCATACTTGGCTGTATGTCACATCACTTTCACTTTATTACCAACAAGCTTTATTTTCTTGCATTGCATTTTTTATTATTTTATTGCATTTTATTTATTATTTTATTACCGTGCATTTAAAAATTTGTATTGCCTTTATTCTTTTGACTACATTTTACATGATATGAATCTTATAGCTTTCTTTTTAATTTTTAATTTTATTGCATTGCATTTTTTTTTTTTTTTATTATTATTGTATTGCATTACATTTTTTTATTTATTGTATTACCTTTGTATCTACTTATTTTATAATAGCAGTTGTACCGCATCTCTTTTCACAGCTTGTTATTGTTTTCTTCTTGAGATGAAGTATTTGCAAATTGACCTCTCCTGTTTCAGTCACCTGTGATGCTCATTGAATGTTGCTGTGTGAAATAAGCAACTCCTCTGGTTTATATTGGCCCGTGTGAATCTTTTGTGTGCGTCTGTCTGATTGATTTCCGAGAGTTTGTTTGCATTGAGCAAACTGTGTGTTTGTCAAGAATCTCCCTTTGGCTTTTGAGGATTTTCTAATTCAAACACGTGTGTCTGTGTCTGTGTCTGTGTGTGTGTGTGTGTGTGTGTGTGTGTGTCTCTGTGTCTCTGTCTCTGTGTCTGTCTCTGTGTCTGTCTCTGTCTCTGTCTCTGTCTCTGTGTCTGTCTCTGTGTTTGTCTCTGTGTCTGTGTCTGTGTGTGTGTGTGTGTGTGTTTGTCTCTGTCTCTGTCTCTGTGTCTGTCTCTGTCTCTGTGTCCGTCTCTGTCTCTGTCTCTGTGTGTGTGTCTGTCTCTGTGTGTGTGTGTGTCTGTGTGTGTGTCTGTCTCTGTCTCTGTGTCTGTCTCTGTGTCTGTCTCTGTGTCTGTCTGTGTCTCTGTGTGTGTGTGTGTCTGTGTGTGTGTCTGTGTGTGGGCGTGTGTGTGTGTGTGTGTGTCTGTGTGTGTGTGTGTGAGCAGATCCGGGTACAGTAGTCGAGAACGGACAGCAGGAAGTCCAAGGGGCTCTAAACCCTGGTAAGAGACGCTTCAGATTTTCTTGTCGCCCCGGTTTAGTTTCGGGTGTCGCTCTATTATTTGAGTCATACCTTGGTTTGCTTGTTTTCTTTCATGCTCATATTCAGTTCAGATTGTTTTGGTTGGACGGGAAGCCACTCGTCTCAGTGGGCGTAGAGGAGACCAAAACCTTCATTTAGCAAGGTTTTAGTTGACTTTGTAATTGCATGTTTATCCCGTTAGCAGTGCATTAAACGGCACCCTTTTACTGTCCTCCTCCATCTTGCTCTCTGTCGTCCTCTCTCACGTGATGTCTGTCTGTGGGATTTGACTTCGCCAGACTGTTTTCTGTTTGTTGATACACACCAGTTCAAATGGAGTCGAGATTGTGAAATAGGTCCAGTACGTTCATTAATGCACGTCATATACATTAATGTATCGATAAACCTAGATATCTGTAGCTCTTCTTTACATACACTGCTTTTGGTCCGTCCAAATGAACCCAACTGTAGTTTTTACCTTGTTTACAAATCTAAAAATGTCAAAAGATTTTTAGCACAATATTAATTCTCCGGTTCATAAGACGTAAATAAACTTACACAAGGGCATTTGGATTCTGACTGAGAGAGTAGTTTGATTCAGAGGGTTAAACGGTTCATATTTTCCTTTCTAGTGGATTATAAAGGCTTTGTTATTTTAATATAAGCGAGATGCTTTTATAGTTACTATTAATATTTTAAATAAAATGGCTGGTTCTCGATAATCAACCCATGGCTGTTTTTAACACAAAAATTGGGTAAAATATGTATTTTTTTAAATAAAACATTGTTAAAAACACATGCCATTCAAAAATAGTGTAAAATATTGGGTCTGATTTTAAGGTTTAAACGGTTAATATTTTCATTTTTAATGGATTTGTAAGGCAGTGTTATTTTAGTGTAATTGAAATACTATTATAGTTTTTATTGATTAATTATTTTAATAAATTATTTTTATATTTTCCGTTTTTATTTTTAAGTTCGAGTAATTTTGTGTGGTGTTTGTCATTTTATTTATTTAATTTTAATGTCTATATATTTGTTATTTAGTGCATCAAATTAAACTGAATTAAAATGAGAAAATTTGCCTTGGCAACAATCTAGAAAAAAATGTAGTTGTTTATATTTTATTTCAAGTAATGATTTTAGTCTTAGTTTATATGAATTATAACCCAACTTTAAGGAATGAGGCATTTACATGAAGGCTTTTCAGTCTGATTAGTAATTGCTTGTAATTTTGTATTGATATTTTTGATATCTGACTGTCCTCTGTCATATTACTATCCATGACTTTATATTTCTTTGCCATGACGGTGCATGTCGTCTCCGTGCTTTTTGCTCTTGTAGCTTCAGTGTTTATCTGAATCGCCTCTATCCTCACACACTCATAGGACGGTGATAATTTACTCTTAGCACACAAGAGCAAACTGCTTCAGGCGGTCATCGCATGCTGATGCACAAACAAGCTTCGTCTGGACGCTGGAGTCGCTGCAGCTCATAAAAATGACCATCTAATATGAGATTTCACTGTACTGCGTTATGACGAGAAAAGACCAAAAATAGCATTCCTCAAGTGCATTATTGATTTTATAACGTATTTAATGCATAATATGAACTTCACAAATGTTCTTGAAAGCGTGATGTGTTTTGAAGAGCGTCCTTCAGATGGCGCTGTTGTGCTGGAATGATCTCCTGCATGAGTTCTGGATTATCATCATTAATCATGATTATGGAAAGTTTCTCTTTGCTGTTCTTGCTGGAAGTAAGTAGGGCAGATGATATAGATCTGAGCTGCAGCCGACGCAGATGTCCAGGGAATAGAGCCATTTTTAAGCATGTCTTCATTTATTTATTTATGTGCATATTTGTGGGCGGGGCCGTGCATGCTGCATGCGACGAGGCTGATGTGATATTGATTGACAGGTGTGCTGTACTAACCAGCGCTGTTGTTCTCTTCCCGTCTGCTGTGTCTTTCTGCCCTGCGTCGTGTGTTTCCACCCTGTGTCTCGCTTCAGATGACTAGATCTGCGTCTCGATGCCTCCTCTTCTCCTCTCGCTTACGCCACTGAACCTTCTGGAAAAGCCCTACCTGACACCACCTTCAAAACCTCCGCTTTCCACCCTGCTTAAGGACCTGTTGAGAGACGGATGGAGAAAAGCCTGATTCCAAACCCTAGTGAGCTGCTGTCTACATAGGCCATGTCCATGTTCACAGGACATGTTCAGTTTTATTATTGCTTCTAGAGTTGGGTTTTGTTTCAATTAACCAATTCTGATTCTACATATCAAATCGGTTTCTTATCTAATCTCGGTTCAGAGTAAAATATTAAAAAAAATTAGCCTACCTTTTATTCCTGCCGGATTTATTCCTGCAAAACAATCAGTCAGAAAACACAACGACAAATCGGAAGAGGTAGGTATAGTTTGAGAATAGATTACTCCCCGCTAATTGGACGAGACAGCTGTCAATCAAGAAGAACAGCAGAGTCATGTGACTCATCAGCTGCAGTCACGTGACATCATCTGGTCGACCCGGGTTCAATCCCGCCTTCTGCCAAACTTTTTTCTCCCTTTTCAAATCTCGTATCGCATCGTAAAGGCATTTATTCTCAATATAAATTAAGGAAATAATCAAAAAGTTGCAAATAAAGCGTAGGGTAGGTGTAGGGAGGGCTTTATTGTTTATTGTAGGTGGCTTTAATGTAATAATTTGAGTTAAAATTATAATGTACACTCAATTGGTTATTATTGCATACTGTTTTATAATGTAATACAATACTGAAGTGCAGATAATTACCACTATTTGCAACAAGTAGTATACATGGCAGAACATCATGCTATTTTAAACAGGTATTTGCACTTAGTGTAAACATCTGCTATCGCTATTTGACAGAACTATGTCAAATATACCGTAATCCCATAGACACTGTATTAGAAACACCCTCACGTTAGCGTTAACAAGTTTTTGTATTCTGATTCAAAGGTAATATAATACAGAGTACAGTGTTGTAAATGTACATGCATATTTTTAGGCAGCAGCTATTTGCATTAATTTAATTTGTTTCCTTAATTTATATTGAGAATAAATGCCTTTACGATGCGATACGAGATTTGAAAAGAGAGAAAACAGTTTGGCAGAAGGCAGGATTGAACCCGGGTCGACCAGACGATGTCACGTGACTGGAGCTGATGAGTCACATGACTCTGCTGTTCTTCTTGATTGACAGCTGTCTCGTCCAATCAGCGGGGAGTAATCTATTCTCAAACTATACCTACCTCTTCCGATTTGTCTGATTTGTTGTAGTGTGTTCTGACTTATAATGTTTTCTGAATTATTTAGTTTTTTTAGATTTGTTTGTAATTTGTTATTTTGTTTTCAGAATCGTGATTTGTTTTGCATTTCTCGGCCACCGTAATAATCACTACTGCCAACTCCACATTTAACTGAATAACATTTAACATTCAAGTGAATTCATACATTCTGAACTTTCAAGAAGCATTCAATACTTCAATAAAAAAACTGCTTGAACTGTATGAATTAAATAAACATCTTTCTTTTAAAGCTACAATAGGAACCAGTTCTCGAGACCTTACCCTACGTGCGACAACTAATTTGAACACAAAAATTTGGTGAAATATTGGTTCAAATATGCATTTTATTAATAAAGTAATAAAATGCATAACATGGCATTCAAAAACAGTATTTTTTTTTAATTTTTTTTTTATAATATGATACTTAAAACATGAAAACATTGGTTCAAATATTGTTAAATATAAATGTTTATATCCATAAAATATGCATTTTTCTAATATGACACTCAAAACACGAACATATGAGACTGATAAATTGAGCAAAAGAGTCAATTTTGAATTAAAGGTTTAATTAATTAGAATTTTGCTATTTTATTGCAATGCATTTTGGGATTTCATGTCCACGATACTGCCTTACAATTAATTTTTAATAAGGCATCTTAAAAGGCAGCAAAATCATGTCGCCTAACTTTATAGACCAGCAGTTTTTTTGGGAGCACACTATGATGCCTTACAATGCTGACTATGTAAGCAGCTCACTAGGTTTCGGAACACTGTCTGGTTGTCTCTCATTTAAAGACATGTTCCTCTTTGGCAAAGTCATCAGCGGCCGCGGGACGCTCCAAACACACACCACCGGAGGATTCCCTCAGACTCAGGGGAAACGGGGTCTTTTGAGGGAACAGTAGCTCAGAGTGAGAGATGATATATGTGGTGATGACAGACACACACACACTCACGCACACACACACTCACACACACACACACACACACACACACTCACGCACTCACGCACACACACACACACACACACACTCACGCACACACACACACACACGCACACACACACACACACGCACACACGCACACACTCACACACACACACACACACACACACACACACACACACACACACCACCGGAGGATTCCCTCAGACTCTGGGGAAACGGGGTCTTTTGAGGGAACAGTATCTCCGAGTGAGAGATGATATATGTAGTGATGACAGACACGCGCGCACACACACACACACACACACACACACACACACACACACACACACACACACACACACACTCGATCTGTCTGCTGTCAGGCCTTTCTTCTTGCTCACACAAACACATTTCACCACTTAAAGTCAACATGAAATGACTTTGCTTATTTCTTATTGTGAAGGATTTATCAGAGCACAGTTTTTTTATTCTCTCAATTATTTGTTTAGTCATTGTTTTAGGCTGCTAAAGTGTCAGTATATTAATGTTAGGTAATTTTGATTAATGTTATAGCAATAATAGAGAGCAGATCTCCCACAATCCACTGCACAATTCTGCTCTGGCCATGTAAACTAATGTTTACAGTAAACTAAATCCATACAAAAAAAAATGTGTTACTAGAATAAAGTATTACAATTACAAAAAATGTTTTATTTCAGCTAATGTGTTTTTTGCATAACATTACTTTAAATATTTAAAAAGTATATTTTAAATATAATTTGTTTTATTTCAGCCAGATTCTATATTTCATATTTTAATTAGGTTTTTATCATATCTACTAAAATAACTACATTTCAAATGAATAAAAATGGAATAAACTAACTTAAAATATTAATAAAAAAATCATTCCCCACGTTAAATAACACTGGCTGACTCTGAATCTCCTGTTTCACCCAGAAATGCATCACATTCTAGAAGTGAAATGGCTTGTGATTGTAGTTTCATGTTGACTTTAAGTCTGTTCTTGTCTTAGTATCCTATAGAGACTTTATTGCTAGTGATAATCACTTACCTGTAAAGATGCACCATCATCGGTATATGGTATTAGTTCTGATGCACACAGCTTTGTTTATCGCCCATCGAGACGTGTTGTGTTTTCATTGCTGCATTTGATTGCATCGTGCACACAAACATACGCACATGCACACTTCCCTCCGTCCTCATGTCTGGCCATGTTAAAGCTCACTTTGAGACCTCAGCTGCTAGAGTTCATCATCACACACTCATTCACTCACACACTCACAGACACACAGACAGACACACACACACACACACACACACGCGCGCACACACGCATTCACACACACACACACACTCTCTCACACACACTCTCTCACACACACTCTCTCACTCACACTCACACACACTCTCTCACACACACTCACTCACACACACACACTCACACACTCACACTCACACACACTCTCTCACACACACTCACACTCACACACACTCTCTCACACACACTCTCTCACACACACTCACACTCACACACACACACTCTCTCACACACACACACACACACGCATGCACACGCATGCACACGCATGCACACGCATGCACACGCACGCACACGCACACACACACACACTCACACACACTCTCTCTCACACACTCTCTCACACACTCTCTCACACACTCACACACTCACACTCACACACACTCACACACACTCTCTCACACACGCTCACTCACACTCACACACACACACGCACACACACACAGTCTCAGCAGCGGTTATATAAGCGCTCATAACAGACTGTCTGTCTAAGGCCAGACACGCAGATGCAATCACTCGGCCAGTGCAGTGCATGGGTTACAAAGATAACATTAATATATATATATAGAGCAGCTAGCATGATATTTTCAGTAAAATTATGTATTTATTTTGCTCACTATTTTCTCAGAATTCATTAAAAATGTCATTCAGATGTTTAGAGTTTGTAGTGATTAGTTGGGTAGTCTGTGTTTATTTCAGGCCTGACGCTGCGCTCAGGTGTTGTTTTTCTTTACGAGCTCTTTCTTTCAGCTGCATGTGTTTATAATGACTGATCGATTCGTCTGTTTTTCTAACCTTCTACATGTGTTTAATGAACTTACTGAAACCTACACTAAATACTGTCTTACATGGTCTTTTATTAAGAACTTAACACGACTTAACACGTTCTTTTCATGCATTATATTCCTGTCTCGGGTAGCAAAAGTGCATTTGTAAAGATGAAGTGTGTCATTTTAGCAACACTAGTGGTACCAAACCAAAAATAAGTCAAATAAAAGGGTGGGGAAAATGCACAAAAAAGTGCATGCATGTAATTTTTCCCCATCTACCCTTTGTCTTTAATTGTATATGAAACATTAATAATATTTCTATGCAGCTGAAGCACTCTGCAGCTTAAGTTTGGTGCTGAACATGGCACAGAAATCACACGCTTTATCTTTAGAGATGGATTGATTGAATCTCATTTAACTTTGAGTGTTGAACTGCTGTTTCCTCGTCCTCCACTGACACACATGCTGGCTGCTGTAGTCTGTTACGTGTCTGATGTGCGTGTCGATTTTTCAGTTAATAAAGTTTTTATCGACTGTCTGTCCGTGTTCTTGGAAATCTGGTTATTTGTTGCAGCATTGATTTTGGAGGCGTTTTGGATGAACTAGTTTTATAGCTGGTCGTGATGTTCATGTTAACAGATATCAGTGTTTTTATTTTATTTTTTAAATCGCTATGTTAGACTTTTTGGGGAAATTAACAAATGGATGTGTATCATATAGAAAATAGACATTGTACCCCACTGACTTTCACTGTATGAAAACACTGAGCATCGTCCAAACCCTCTTTTGTGTTTCACAGAAGAAGGAAAGTCAATATGTTAATGATGTTAATTGTTGTGTGAACAGTTGACTCTGTCGTGAGCTTGAGTTTTGGGTAGGTACTCCCCAGTATAGCGTGTGTTTGTGCGGCGTGGCTCCGGAGGGAGCTCTATATGGGTCAGCCTGGCCTACTTGAGTCTGTTTTAGGGCTGGACGGCCCCACAGCAGATGTGCTGGATCCGGAGCCGTTGTGTCCCTGAGTCTCCAGAGGACGGGAAGCTCTCATCCAGCTGTGCCACGATCAAGCACACATTTTGTTTTAGGCACGTTTTCAGCGTTTTATCGGCAGAACGTAACGCTGACAGCAAGGTAGTGCAGTATATTTATATTCATATTACAGTATATTTATCGCTAATGCTAGTTTTCAGCATCATTCCTCCAGTCTTCAGTGTCACATGATCTTCAGAAATCATAATAATATGCTGATTTACGGCTCGAGAAACATTTCTGATTATTATCAATGTTGAAAACAGTCGTGCTGCACAATATTTTTGTGGAAACTGATGCATTTTATTTTTCCTGATTCTTTGATGAATAGAAAGTTCCAAAGAACAACATTTAAAAAATATATAAATCTTTTGTAACATTATAAATGTCTTTACTGTCATTTTTGATCAATGTATTCCTTGATGAATAACATTTTTAATTTCAGAAACACCCCCCCCCCCTCCCTCCCAAATGTTGTATTTATTTATTTTTGTATTATATATATATATATATATATAGGTAAGATATTGTATTATTCATATAGACCTAAATGAATAATGTTTTTATAATTATTGTTGCTTTTATTTTTTATTATTACTTTATTTTGAGTCATTTTCTAAATACATCTTAATGACCTGAAAGTTTTGAAAGGGTGTGTGTGTGTGTGTGTGTGTGTGTGTGTGTGTGTGTGTGTGTGTGTGTGTGTGTGTGTGTGTGTGTGTGTTATATAGCATTTTATTGTATTTTCTAATATATAAAAAAAAAAATTACCGAGCGCCGATAACCAATTAAGTTGAAATATTGTGCCATATTTAGTTTTTTTTTGAATGGCTTATTCTCTTAATGCTGTAAAATGAATGTCCTGACCTGTTGAATGTAAATATATTGTTTCATAACTTCTGTAGGTAAGAGTTGTTGTCTGTTTGTTGATCCTGGTTCAGTAATCTGTTTCTCGTTTCGTCGCTCTTAGTTCAGCATTACTTGTCTTGAGTCTAATCTGACCTGAGGTCAGTTTTGAGGATGTTCCTCCGCTGATGAAGGACCGTTTCCCATAATCCCCGTCTGCGGAGGTGCTTTCTCTGCTTCCTCGTGCTCAGGATTGGTCTTTTGGAGATTTGTGATGTGTTAAATCTTTGGGAAGCGCTCTAATCCTGAGGATAAATGTAAAGCAGCTCTTTTGGACCCCCTGCGGTCTCGGAGCGGCTCCGGGGTCAGACTGAGGACACGCTCGCTCACTCCTCGTCTTCCTCTTCACCGTGTTTACTGTCCTCACTAGACCTCGCTCTGTTCCAGTACAAACCTGTTTGTTTGATTATTAATCATGTGAGCAGATCATAAATCTTGATCTCTTCTTCTTCCTCATGTTCATGTTTTCTTTCTCCTCATCTTCATCTCGTTGTTGTTGTTGTTCTTCCTCATTCTGCCTCATGGTTTGCTTCTGCCTCCTCTCCCTCTTTTTATTCCTAATTTTCTTATTTTTCCTCTTGTTTTTGTTTTTATTGTTGTTCTTCCTCATCATCATCTTCATCCTCCTCTTGCTTAATGTCATCTTCCTCCTCTCCCTAATTTTCTTGTTTCTTCTTTTCCTTTTTCTTCCTTGTTGTCTTTTTCCTCTTGTTTTTGTTGTTCTACCTCATCCTTCTCCTCCTCGTCTTCTTGTTTTTCTTGATTCTTCATCTTCTTCATCATTGTCATGTAAGTCCTTATCATCTTTCTCATCTCCATCTTATTCTTCCTCATTGTTTTCCTCAATATTTTCCTCCTTTTGCTCATCTTCTTCCTTATCTTCTTTTTCTTTTTCCTCTTGTTTTTTTATGGTTTCATTTTCCTCATTTTCTTCATCTTATTGTTCCTCATCATCATCATCTTATTTTTGATATTGTTATTCCTCCTCTTCCTCATCTTGTTTTTTTGTAATTCTTCATCTTCCTATCCCTCTTCTGTTTTTTCTTCCTCTTCTTGTTTTGGTTATTCCTCCTCTTCCTCTTCTTGTTTTGGTTATTCCTCCTCTTCCTCTTCTTGTTTTGGTTATTCCTCCTCTTCCTCTTCTTGTTTCTTGTCATCATCATCATCGTTGTCTTTGATTTCTACAATAATTCTGGAGGTAACTCTTGTCAGTCCTCTGTGAGCAATCCCTTGTATTATGCATAATCTGTAGTTCTTCATCTATTTTGTGAACACTGATAGTTTTAGTCTGATATTTGTTGAATGTATATATGCTAATAATCATAAATAACCCTGCTCTGTGTTTGCACTTGGTGGACACATTGGTCACAGTATCGGTTCTCAGACCGTACGGCGTTTGAAGCATGTGTCTGCTGGTGATGAGAGCGATATCAATCTCGTGGATAAAAGGTCAGACATGAGGTCACTCAGACTCCGGGTCATTGCTCTGCTTGCGTCCTCATCGGCAAAGTCGTAAAAATAGCCGGGTCTGTGCGGCCCATGGGAGGTCACCGAAACACAATCACAGTCCACAAAATATCCTGGAGCTGAAGGTTGAACTCTTGGCGCAAACATACAAATATTACAGCCTCAAACTTCAGCTTTATTAAGCATAAAAGGGCACATGGACACAACTAGAAATATTTTTATCTTCATGTCTCAGTCTTTCAATAATAATGATAATAATACTACTAATAAATTAATGTTAATGGAGAAAATACTAGTATATGTAAATGTATATTTGATTAATATAATAATAATAAATATTGTTGATGTTGATTTTAATAATGAAAATACTTGTTAATCTATAAAATGTTATTTATATATTTGTTTGCATATGATGTTGATAATATTAATATGGTTATTAATAATAAAAAATATTATTATTATTCATATATTATTAATAATAATAAATATTGTTAATGTTGATTTTAATACTGAAAATACTTAAATACTGAAAATAGTATTAATCTATAAATGTTATTTATATATTTGTTTATATATATGATGATGATGATGATAATATTGTTATTAATAATAATATTTAAATCCATAAGCAATATATAAATATAGTGGTGTTTAGTTTTTACTAGTGTTTAATGAGTTTTAATTACCAAATGGCATTTCTTACTATTTATAATAAATAAATAAATACAAACTGTATTAATAATAATAATAATAATAATATTCTGGGTTTTCAACCTATTGTCTTGGCCCACATGCTGTTCATTAGCATGGATAATCATTTTGAAAATCAAATTAAATATACATATAATGGAAGTCCTAAAATGGCAAAAAATAACTACAGAAATAATATTCCTGTTGAGCTTCTATTAAAAGTGTATTATTGTAAACACCGAGGCGTGTCCGTTACCGTCTGTGGGGATCGATATCATGCACAGAGATGCTGTCCATAGACATGAAGTTGAAAACAATAAAAAGGCTTTTATAATAACCGTTGACCCTGTTGATGTGTTAGTAAGTGAGTCAAGCAGCCTCCATCAACGAGGAGAACTAAAGGGACGTGACAGTTTTGGCTAGACACACATGATTTTTTGGCATCTTCTACTCTCTCACTTCTCTTTCTGGATTGTGTTCAGCTTCCACACCCGCCAGTTGTTGATTTCCCAGCATGCTCTCTGCCTCGTCACGAACGCCTGCGGACAGACTGGTGACGGGTCATAACTGACCATGACCTACCAGAACACATCTTCACTAACTGACACCGTTCTCTACCAGAACACATCTTCACTAACTGACACCGTTCTCTACCAGAACACATCTTCACTAACTGACACCGTTCTCTACCAGAACACATCTTCACTAACTGACACCGTTCTCCACCAGAACACATCTTCACTAACTGACACCGTTCTCCACCAGAACACATCTTCACTAACTGACACCGTTCTCTACCAGAACACATCTTCACTAACTGACACCGTTCTCTACCAGAACACATCTTCACTAACTGACACCGTTCTCTACCAGAACACATCTTCACTAACTGACACCGTTCTCCACCAGAACACATCTTCACTAACTGACACCGTTCTCTACCAGAACACATCTTCACTAACTGACACCGTTCTCACCAGAACACATCTTCACTAACTGACACCGTTCTCTACCAGAACACATCTTCACTAACTGACACCGTTCTCTACCAGAACACATCTTCACTAACTGACACCGTTCTCTACCAGAACACATCTTCACTAACTGACACCGTTCTCCACCAGAACACATCTTCACTAACTGACACCGTTCTCTACCAGAACACATCTTCACTAACTGACACCGTTCTCCACCAGAACACATCTTCACTAACGACACCGTTCTCTACCAGAACACATCTTCACTAACTGACACCGTCTCTACCAGAACACATCTTCACTAACTGACACCGTTCTCTACCAGAACACATCTTCACTAACTGACACCGTTCTCTACCAGAACACATCTTCACTAACTGACACCGTTCTCTACCAGAACACATCTTCACTAACTGACACCGTTCTCTACCAGAACACATCTTCACTAACTGACACCGTTCTCTACCAGAACACATCTTCACTAACTGACACCGTTCTCCACCAGAACACATCTTCACTAACTGACACCGTTCTCTACCAGAACACATCTTCACTAACTGACACCGTTCTCTACCAGAACACATCTTCACTAACTGACACCGTTCTCTACCAGAACACATCTTCACTAACTGACACCGTTCTCACCAGAACACATCTTCACTAACTGACACCGTTCTCTACCAGAACACATCTTCACTAACTGACACCGTTCTCTACCAGAACACATCTTCACTAACTGACACCGTTCTCACCAGAACACATCTTCACTAACTGACACCGTTCTCTACCAGAACACATCTTCACTAACTGACACCGTTCTCTACCAGAACACATCTTCACTAACTGACACCGTTCTCTACCAGAACACATCTTCACTAACTGACACCGTTCTCTACCAGAACACATCTTCACTAACTGACACCGTTCTCTACCAGAACACATCTTCACTAACTGACACCGTTCTCTACCAGAACACATCTTCACTAACTGACACCGTTCTCACCAGAACACATCTTCACTAAACTGACACCGTTCTCTACCAGAACACATCTTCACTAATGACACCGTTCTTCCTACCAGAACACACATCTTCACTAACTGACACGTTCTCTACCAGAACACATCTTCACTAACTGACACCGTTCTCTACCAGAACACATCTTCACTAACTGACACGTTCTCTACCAGAACACATCTTCACTAACTGACACCGCTTCTCTACCAGAACACATCTTCACTAACTGACACCGTTCTCCACCAGAACACATCTTCACTAACTGACACCTGTTCTCTACCAGAACACATCTTCACTAACTGACACCGTTCTCCACCAGAAACACATCTTCACTAACGACACCGTTCTCTACCAGAACACAATCTTACTAACGACACCGTTCTCTACCAGAACACATCTTCACTACTGACACCGTTCTCTACCAGAACAACATCTTCGCTACCGACACCGTTCTCTACCAGAACACATCTTCACTAACCGACACCGTTCTCTACCAGAACACATCTTCACTAACTGACACCGTTCTCTACCAGAACACATCTTCACTAACTGACACCGTTCTCTACCAGAACACATCTTCACTAACTGACACCGTTCTCTACCAGAACACATCTTCACTAACTGACACCGTTCTCTACCAGAACACATCTTCACTAACTGACACCGTTCTCTACCAGAACACATCTTCACTAACTGACACCGTTCTCTACCAGAACACATCTTCACTAACTGACACCGTTCTCCACCAGAACACATCTTCACTAACTGACACCGTTCTCACCAGAACACATCTTCACTAACTGACACCGTTCTCTACCAGAACACATCTTCACTAACTGCACCGTTCTCTACCAGAACACATCTTCACTAACTGACACCGTTCTCTACCAGAACACATCTTCACTAACTGACACCGTTCTCTACCAGAACACATCTTCACTAACTGACACCGTTCTCTACCAGAACACATCTTCACTCTTCACTAACTGACACCGCCTTCTCTACCAGAACAACATCTTCACTAACTGACCCGTTCTCTACCCAGAACAACATCTTCACTAACTGACACCGTTCTCTACCAAAACCACCTCTTCCACTAACTTGACACCGTTCTCTACCAGAACACATCTTCCCTAACTGACACCGTTCTCTACCAGAAACACATCTTCAATAACTGAGCCACCGTTCTGCTTACCAGAAACACATCTCACTAACTTGACACCGTTCTCTACCAGAACACATCTTCACTAACTGACACCGTTCTCTACCAGAACCCACTTCTTCACTAACTGACCACCTTTCTCTTACCAAACACATCTTCCACTAACTGACCCCACCGTTCTCTACCAGAACACATCTCACTAACTGACACCGTCTCCCTACCAGAACACATCTTCACTAACTGACACCGTTCTCCACCAGAACACATTCTTCACTAACTGACACCGTTCTCTCCACCAGAACACATCTTCACCTAACTGACACCGTTTCTCTACCAGAACAACATCTTCACTAACTGACACCGTTCTCTACCAGACACATCTTCACTAAAACTGACACCGTCACTAACTGGCACCGTTCTCTACCAGAACACATCTTCACTAACTGACACCGTTCTCTTTACAGCGTCTAGTTTAGTCTAAGATGAGCCGAGCGCTTCTGATGCGATCTCAGAGCAGACATGGCTAAAGGCTCGTCCGGCTCAACAGAAAGGACAGGGTTAGTGTTCATAAACCGGAGCTGACAGGATGATGCTGAGTAGTGTTTTCTTCTGAATATTCAGCACATCTCATTCTCTATTGTGAAGATCAGGATGTTTTTGGCATCAATAATGCTGTAATGTGTTGCATAAATGTTTCTGAAAGAAGTCTCACCAAAGCTGCATTTATTTGATCAAAAATACAGGCAAAACTTGAAAATATTATTGCGGTTTTAAAATAATTATTTTCTATGTGAATATATATTAAAATGTAATTTATTTCTGTGATGCACAGCTGTATTTTCAGCATCATTACTCCAGTCTTCAGAAATCATAATAATATTCTGATTATTATCAATGTTGAAAACAGTCGTGCTGCACAATATTTTTGTGGAAACCGTGATACATTTATTTTTCAGGATTCACAGATAAATAGAAAGTTCAAAAGACCAGCATTTAATTTAAATATACATTATAAATGTCTATACTAACACTTCTGATCAATTTAATGCATCCTTGCTTCATATAAATATTTCAATAAATACATTCTTACTGACCCCCAAACGTTTCAGTTTCACTTTTTTCAGTGTTTCAGTTAATAACAGCTTAAATTTCATAAAAGGCCGTCTGCAGAAGACTATAGGACGTGAGAAATATTGACTATTTTAATGGTAAGTTTTTAAATTTTTTGGAGCAAATCAGAAATCAGCTTGATTTCATGTTTTCCATTAAACTAAAGGAACATACGTTTCGGTAAATGATGATTTTTGGATGCACTTTGTGCAAAGAAGCTGTCCGTCTGAATCTGTGTACAGATACATTGCCTCGTTTATTTGGCTTGTAATGTCTGTGGGTGAGATCTTCCTTGATTTGGACTCAAGAGCACAGACTGTGGGTAAACCGAGCTGAACCCGCCTCTGACCCGCAGGTTCAGACCAAACGCTGCTCTGTTTGGGTTCGACTTTGGCTTCCGTCTTGTCGAGTCTTTTCAGCGTCAGCCGCTCTGAGCCGCCGGCCCGTCTGAGGATGGGGGTTTGTGGGAGGCGACCACGTCCAGAACCGCCACTTCGGATCAGGATCCCCACCCAGACGGGTCCATGAGTTCAGAGACGCTCGAGCGCTGCGCTTTAACTGTGTGTTAACTTGAGTATGCATGGAAAAGTGTGCTGTGTGTGTGATATAGGACAGGTGAGTTGAAGGCATGGAGTATAGTCTGTTATCAGAGTGGAAAGATGATTTCATGTCTGTGTTACAGGCACCGTGAACCCGCTGATGCCAACACAGCCTCTTCAGACGGAGCAGCAGACGTTTGGGACAGACTTACTATCAGGTGAGTCTCTGCTTAAGTAGTAAATAAAGCTTTACTAGAGTTGTGAGGTGCACTGTGAGATTATTGTAGTCAAGAGCTGCACACATAGACACAGAAGAGACCGTCTGTCTGATGATCTGATCAATGGCCAGCGTCAGTTGTCTTTGTTATTATGTCGTGGTTTAGGTGCAGGTTTGTCTTCTGAAACAGATTAAATGGCAATAATAGACCAGCATGGAGTGCTACAGACTCCACAAAAACCTAGCAAAAGAAAATATAGATATAATTGCATCAAAATTTATTTCCATACACTGTTTTATTTGAGTGTCTTTGATGCATGTTATAATTTTTGTTTTGTAAAATATTTGTAGTTTAATTTAGTTTATATAGTTTTATTATTTTTTACAAAATTGTTATATTTTATATTTTGTTTTATTATTTTTAACTTCTTGTTTTTATTGCTGTGAATGATTATTTCACTTTCTTTTATGTAAAGCACTTTGAATTACCAATGTGTATGAAATGTGCTATACAAATAAACTTGCCTTGCCTTGCCTATATATATATATATATATATATATATGAGAGAGATAAATGTAAAACATTTCACAGTGTTATTTTGGTATAATTGATGTACTGTTTATATATTTTTATTAGTAATTTTTATTTTAATTATTGTTTATTATTTATATTATTATTTTAAAATTTAAATTATGATTTATTTTTAGATTTTCTGTTGTCACTTCATTTATTTTTTTAATTTTAGTATTGTTGTGTTTTGTCATTTTTTTTAATTTGAGTTATTTTAATACTTAGTTAAACAAAAATGAAAAATGTTTTGGTAACTAGCTGAAATAAAACATTTTCTTTCTTTCTTTCATGGGTTTAGTTTTTAATAGTTTTTGTTAATTGACAGTAATACATGCATTACTTCACAAACATAGCTATTGAATTTCTAGTTGATCTGCTGTTAAGAACTAAACTCTAGGCATCTTTCAAAGATTCGATGATCTAAAAACGCTTTGATTTCTTCCTCAGAAGTGTTCATTGTGTCTGTAGTATGACTTTATTAGTCCCAGAAGTGGTGTAAAGTCAGTCAATCAGCTAAAATCAGTCAGATGGAGAAAGAGTTTTCCGGTTTAGTGTGCAATATGCATCAGATTAACAGACTGTGCATGGAAACTGAGACTATTTCTTACTTATTAAATGATATTTAGAAACTAGCTGACGTGATGATATGATGGGATGCTCGCTGATTTCTATCAGTTTAGAGAGGTTTCTGTGGGATTTTCTGGTCCAGCAGGTGAATCAGGAGCACAAACACTGACTCATTGTTTAAGCTTGTTTTTGCGGCTGCTGTCTTCTTTGATAAATTATTATTTTAATCTGTTTGTTTCCTTTCACTAGTAATAAGCGGCTTGTGTCTCTGTAAAGCACTCGTCACTTTTCTTCTCATTGAAATTGCAGCGCACTCGTTCGTCACGGCCTGATGTTTCTCTCCGTCTCTCTCTAGACTCAGTGTCTGGTTTTCCTGATCAGTGGAGTCCTCCTCCGCAGATGATGGACAGCAGCCCGATGGCAGCGTTCACAGGTGACCCCCCCCATATAATTTTATTATATTTAATAAAAATAAATTGTATTATTTATTATTAAATAATAACAAATAAATGTATTATTTAATAATAAATTCAATCATTTTTCTAATACATTTTATTATAATACTGTAGAATCTTCTAAATATTTTTATTATTAAATATTTTATTAATATTTAGCTGTAGTGATAGTTTTAGCAGTAATATTTGCAATAATAATGTATTGTTGTTGTTGTTATTTTTATTATTATATTATTATTAACTTTTATATATTTTTAAATAATAAATGATTTTAATAACAAATTGATAATCATAATATTAATAAAACCAACTACTGTATTACTGCTAATTATTACTAATACTGAGAAGTATTACTAATAATGTGTATTAATAGTTTATTAATAATAGTAGTGTGTGTGTGTGTGTGTGTGTGTGTGTGTGTGTGTGTGGTGTGTGGTGTGTGTGTGTGTGTGTGTGTGTGTGTGTATATATATATATATATATATCACATCACAGCACGATCCAATACAATATATTAAAATACAAATCAGTGATTTGAAATTGAAATATTTCACAATAAATCTGCTTTTACTGTATTTTTGATCAAATAAATGAAGCCTTGCTGTGCATAAGAGACTCTTAGTTGTTCCAAACTTGTGACTGGTAGTGTATATACTTTAATTTCAATTTAATTTACTTTTTTTTTATCAATAAAATAGAAAAAATACATATGGAAAAAAAAAAAAGAATATATATAATATGAAGTACTGCAATAGATAATATAAAATATCACCGTTTCAAATATTACAATAAAATACAATGTATAATATAAAAAACTAAATAAATGAAATGAGATAATACTTTTGGCTGATTGACTGTGGGATGTTTATATATAATGAAAGTCATTATTCTAATGTGATTTAGCTGATTTCCAGAGCTCGCTGCTCGAGGCCGGACCGCTCCGTTAATTATACGCTTTATTTGTTCAGTGTCATCTTGTTAAATCTTTCTCCGGCCTTTAATTAGGGTTTACTAAAATAGTGTGTCCAGCAAAACAACACCTCTAATTACCCCTGAGCTCATTTAATGCATGTTGTGAATGCGATACACATCTCTGCGGATGTTATATTGTTATATAAACTAAGTCCACCGTGTGGGCAACATCATGTTGAAATTCACCGACAAAAGCTACATCTGTGGTTGAGTGCTGATAAATAAACATTGACTTGATGTAACCTGGAGCTTTTATTCTGCACTCTAATGGGCCACATTAGTAGTAATGATAATGAGTGAATTCATTAGCTGGGCTGTTTTCTCTCTGGAAAGACAATAGCTGATGATGGCGCTGGATTGAAGAAGGGGCTCTTGGGAGGTGATGAGTCACGCTCACATCAGAATTCAGCGCGGCTCGTGTCTGACGCTGGATTTCACCACCTGTTACAGACCATGTCGTACAGAAACATGCATGCGTCTGATGAACGTGTATGACAGATGCATGCATATATCATAGATACAGATCTCAGATGATGTCTTCCATGTCTGGATCGTATTTCACTCCAATAGCAATACAAAGAGAGAAAAATATGTTTTACATACATTTTTTTAGACCATTGTTGTTTTTTTTGTGCATTAATTAAAATTAAATGGGTCCTTCTTGTATGTGTGTCAAGTAGGTTGCCAAGTATTTATTAATATTTATTAATATATTTAATAAATGCAATGTGCTTAATACTGTGGAATCTTTGTTCATAGTTATTTATTTAGTAATATTTAATAAATTATTTTACTTAATTTGAACAAATAATGTTAATGTAATAATGAACCATTTTATTACTAGTACTAATACTTAATAATAAGAATTATTATTATCGTTGTTGTTGTTTATTATTATTAGTATTGTTAGTAGTAGTAGTGTTATTAGTACTATTATAATTATTTACTGTATTAAAACACCGTTAATGTGTTTTAATACTGTAGAATCTTCTGCTGCAGAATCTTCAAAATCTTTTTTGGTATTTCTTTATAATTTTTATAAATATTAATAAATGTAATGTTAATATTATGAATGCTACTACTACTATTACTACTACTACTACTTTAGTAGAAGTAGCAGCCGCAGCAGTGTTATTAATTATAATACTAATACTGCATTATTATTTTGTTATGATTAATTCTCGAGATGATCTTGACCAACCACAAATGCATGGTATAATGAAGTAAATGTCATGTATTTGAGCTGTTTCTGAATCTCTTTGAACCCGTAGGTTTCTCTCAGCCCAGCGTAATGTCGGCGGCGATCACAGGTGCTGCTCCGTTCCAGACAGAAAGAGCGTCAGGTTTACCCGAAGCACAAGAGCCGCCCGCTGCTCAGGCCACCGAAGCCCCCAAAATACCAGCTGAACCCCTGTCAGCCGCGACACCCAAGAGTCCACGGGACACATCTGCAGGTAGAGAACAAACACCATGATGCTGAGTGTATGTCAATATTACATACATGTTATGTGCATTATGGTCTCAGAAGCAGTAAAGTCTTATTGCATGTAATTAAATTCAAATACTGTTTATCCTCTTAATGCATTTTGCTCATGTACTTTCCATGTGTTTTGGATTATGGGATTCTACAGGAGCCCCTGTGGAGCAAATATCTAATCTATTAGTAATTAAAGCTAAGGCTGTCCACTGGGGGGCGCTGTAAGAGTGCTAGATTGAGTTACATTATCAGTTGTCAAAACTAGTCAGATCCATCCGTTATGGTATCCCGGGGCCTTTAGGGCTTCACAGCTGTATGGTGTTAGATCAGTGCAGCTGAGACCCAGTGTCATGCCGCTCAAGAACCATATTCTCTGGTTTGATGCTCAAGGCTTCTTGTTGATGTGCAAACAGTGTGTTAAACACCTAACAGATGGAGGATCAGACCCGTAGAGTCATATTAACTCATGCATGAGTCAGTTATCACGTGCATGATCATTAAATCACCCAGATGGAAATGAGGTGTTGATGACATCATAAGCGTTCTGACAAGTATTTTTATCTGCCCCGTGTATATATTAACGTGTATGAGTTTCTTTATTTTGAAGAATGTGGGTAATCAAACAGTTGACGGTAGCCATTGGCTTCCATTGTGTTTTATTCCATCCTTTGGAAGTCAATGGCTACCATCTGTTTGGTGAACAACATTCTTCAGAATACCTTCTTTTGTGTTCAACAGAACAAAAAAGAACTCATACAGGTTTGGAACAATTTGAAGGTGAGTAAATGATGACAGGACTTTCTTTTTTGGGTGAACTATCCCTTTAACAATCACAGATGGAGTGTGTCCCATAATGCATTGCACTCTCACAGGTTCACCCCTATCAGTCTGAAGAGCACAGATCCGTCTGTGTGATTTATCTGAGCGTGTCATATCAGGACAGATTGTCAGGAACAACACACTTCATGTTGCAGACTATCCCAGCTAACACAATTATTCTAAGACCGTTTTGCTAATGTTCCCTTTCAGTCGTCAAAACGTTATTTCTGCAAGATCTCTAAAACATGAATGTTTTAAAAATGTATTTCGGTAATGCAAACTTTTAGGAACGATTCTGTTATAATTTGTGCTGTCAAATGATTAATCGCATCCAAAATGTAAGTTTTTGTTTACATAATATATGTGTGTGTGGTGTATATTTATTATGTATATATAAATACACACACATTCATGTATATATTTAAGAAAAAAATTACGTTTATATTTTTAATATATTTATATATGATATACATTATATGATATAATATATATATATATATACACGTAAATATTTTCAAAATATATGTTGTATGTGTGTGTACTTATAATACATAATAAATATACTGTACACAATACACACTATATATTATGTAAATAAAAGCTTGGATGCAATTAATCGTGATTAATTATTTGATAGCTCTAGTTTAATATTTTGCAAACATTATGGAAATGCTATTTTTAAATGTTCTATGAACTTTTTTTTAAACAAGTAGCAACGTTTAACAAAAGTTACATGTCTAATGAAAATGTTTCAGAAAAAATATTCAATGAACAATTTAAAAATAACATGTTTGTTTCAATAACATTGATTAAATAGATACTGTAACTCTGAAAGTTCTATTAATGTTACTTAAACGTTTGATCATAACTTTAAGAGAACTTCGACATAATGTTAGTCAAAGTTCTGGAAAACATTCCCTGTTCCAGGACAAAGATATGTGGGTCAGGCTGGCAATTTACTATACGAAACATCGTCCTGCATTACTGTTACTGTGCAACTTCAAACCCAACCAATCATCTGCTCGTTACTTCTGATAGAGCAGACTAGACCTTGTACACAAATGAATTATGCTTGACTTCAGTTGCCCAGTCTGCTTCATGCAAATCTTCTACAGAAATGTAAAATACTTTCATTGTCTGTCTTTTTTTAACTTGTTTTCCAGTGTGAAAAAAAAATACACATATATATATATATAAATCTTTTAAAATGTTGCTTCTTAAGTAATATAACACATGTCTTCATAGACTGAGGGTGAATCCCAATTCTCTGTCTTACCCCTTCCCCTTAGTTTAGCGCGTTCACGTGAGAGTAAGGGCTAGTTCTGGTTTTGATCTAGGGGTAAGGGGACGGGGTAGATACCCCTTAAAAACCAAGAATTTTCGCGAGCTTACTTGAAACCAAGAGTTACCCAGAACACACTGCGACCAGATCATACAGAGAGTATTTTCGGCTTAAATAATTTTTTAAAATTATTGTTTTGTGCTCTACACAGTCCTGTAACTTACATATATATTTGCAACCATGCTCTTAATTGAAACATTTTTAAAAATCTCTATTTTTCCATGCTAACGTTACATTACTGGTTTGCACAACAGTCCCGCATTTCTCTGAATAGAGAAAACATCACTAAAACCCACGCAATCGACAAACACACACTTTTTAGACGGAGAGTTTGTGATCAACACTTGTCTCCTCTGGTGACGTAGCAGCAGCTAGCGACGATGTATGATGACGTAACAGTAACCAAGTGGTGTCTCGTTTCATAGGGGTATGCTTTCACCCCTAGCGCTTACCACTCGGTTTCGAGAGACAAGGGCTAGGGGTAAGGCGAAGGTGAAGGGGTAAGACAGATAAATGGGATTCACCCTGAATCTTGAATGCATGATTTGTCATTTTGGCTTTTTTGACTTGAAACAAAAACTCTACCTGTGCAGTAAGACAAAATACACCCACATTCAAGATGCATTCAATGAAAGTCCTAATATCCAAGTAGAAGTAGTACATTTTTGTTAAATGTACATTTTTAATGGGCAATTTAGACCAAGTACCTATGAAGAATGGATTTTTTTTTGCAGTGCATGAAGGTTTGTTGTCTTAACTCTTAATGTCATGTAACCCCCTCATTTCTATTCTCATACATAGTTTTGAAAAGTGCAATGAAATTTCAAAGTATTATCAAGCAAATCTCTAAACTAAC